>JBBPOS010000002.1:0-281901 GCA_038091575.1 Leccinum subgranulosum | reverse complement strand
GGAGTAGGGCGAGCCAGAAACGGGGGTGGGCAGATAGCGGGGGGAGGGGAGGGGCATGGTCGCGCCTGCAGAGGGCAGAGGATAGGGAGCGGTGCGGTCTTGGTAGCGTACAGAGTCGGTGGCGCTAACGGGGGTCTGAGGACGGGAGACGGCGCTGGCGGGGGACATGAAGTATGCGGGCTGAGATACGCGTCAGGCTGCATTATAAGACAGAGAGAGAACAATGGCGCACCTCATCGGATTCGTGGTGGGATTGTGGACGGTCGCGCCTTATGCCAAGGTGGAGGGCGGACTGGGCACGTGCCTGGCGACGCGTGAGGCGAGCGGGACCAATACTGGGTGGAATCTGAGGCGGGATGGAAATGGAATTCTCGTCATTGCGAACCGAGGGGGACTGGGGGTAGACGTAGGGATGGTCGGGGGTGTACTGCGTTGGAGAAGCGTAGGGGTCAGTGTCTGGTGGTTGTGCAGAGAAGACCTGGTCAGTGGGTGAGTGCTTTGGTGGTGCTGTGAGCCAGGGGGAGGGAGCAGGGTTTGACGGAGCCGGGTTGTGATTATCTGGAGAGGTAGGGGCGGGGTAGACAGGGAGGGGAGTTGGCTGGGGGTACTGTGCGACGTTGTCCATCGGACCCGATGTGACACATCAGCCTGCTCGCGGTGGTCGGAAGGACGTGCCAGGATTGTGCCAGGGCCGTCTCTCTACAGGTTTTATATCTCACCACAAATCCGATCGTACTCTGCGCGGTGTCGGGCGTCTCTGTCTCCTCGTTGCTACTCTTCTTCGACCAATCGGATCTCTTCGCGCCCCTCCAAACCGACAACTTTGTCTTCGTCTTGTCGTCAGTGCCTCGTTGTCCACAACACGATTTAATATTTCCCACGGCTACCCTCCCTATTATCATACCTTTACGGGCCCTCTCTCTTCCCTCGACCTCGGAAATGAATCTCTCATGTTCTCGTCCTGCCAATGATCGTGGTATTCTTCTCTTTACTCCACTTTCAACATGGCCTGCCGCACCACGCCCGGCCTCTTCCCCATCCGTTCTTCCTGTGCTTCCCGGCAATGATCCCCGCCCCACTCGTCGGCTTTTACGCACCACCGTCTTTGGCCCAGTGCGTGTGCAGATTCGTCTCCACCGTTTCCAGAGACCCGCTTGTGGGTCCCACTTTCTCTCAATTCTTCCCAGTAGCCTCATGCATCATGTCCAGTATTAATATCAGATCGCCAAAATCTGAGACGTCTGCCTCACCCCCGTTCATGATCCGAACAATCCTGACAAAACTTTCGAATGACTGTGTGAACTCGACTACAACATCGTCGTTACTCAAGACTTGCCTCGTTCACTTTACGATTGGTTACCAGCACACTTAACGGGAAATCTCCAAGTCGCCGCGCATTTTTCTTGTTCTCAGAGTTGCTCTTCCCGTACAGCCTCTTGTTTGCCCCATCGATTGGTCGTCTTCTCGCTGCTTACGCACCCCTGAATATCGACTTCTTCCATTTTGATGCGCGTGTTGCGTCTTCAAATATCGACTGCGCCCGATGTACAAGGATCCCATCGATGAGGGTCCTCGATTGATTTCTGTTCGTCTAACCGGGTCGCTGATCACAAGCCCATCCGGATAAAGCAACCTGGCGATAGCGCATTATGATTATTCGGCCCCAAGTCCGGTTCGCTTCCAAGCTAAGCTGCCTAGTCCATCGTATCGTAACTCGTTTAAATCGCACCCACTGACCTGATGCGCCACATACCCAAATTGCGTCGTCCTAGATCTGCTTCCCGAATGTAGGCACCCTGGCAATTAGTCACTGATAATCGTAGTGATGGCACAAGGCGTGTGTGCGGCGCCCAAGGGTTTTCAACCCATTAACCAAACAGGGGTAACATTCCTAAAATGGTTATGTTAAAAATGATCGAATCACGTGACAGATGTCTTTGTAAGCAGTTCGATCCGTTACTCCCGAACTTGTTTACCACTGTTTATACTTGCTCTATTATTGGTCGCTTTCAACTCCTTTGCCGACTAAGGAACGTTGCAAGCAACCGCTGCATCGTTCAAGCGCTTCCCAAACACAGCCTCATCAATGGGCTATTCATCAAGTTAGCGTGATCACACCGCACGAGCAGCGGCACGAATAAGGCGGCGCATATCGGAGGATGTCGGGATTTTACGGGCTGTTGATCACTTTAAAAGATACGACGTCTCGGCCGCACAATATGCATCTCGTACCATTCGGACAAACTTCTTCATGTACACTTTGGTAGGCATCGTAGCCCGTCGCCAACCCCTCTTTTGTCGTTCCGCGCTGGTCCGATGTGCCTACTCCAGTACCCCTAACCATTATGTCGTGCCACGCCTGGCCGGGCGATTCCATACCGGCGCGCCAGATCACAATTCACTTGCCAAGAGACCACCCAACGAACATGCACATGTTGGCACGGAAGGATTACATCGAAGTAAGTCGTCACCTCAAATTGCGTCATAATGATCCTTGCCAACAAATGCAAAAGAAGACAAGAGAGCAACAGAATCCGTACTGGCCCAGCCTGACGCGGTCAGCACAGTGCCGCAGGAAATACGCGGGGATTGGGTTCTCTTCCACCCAGTCTACACCCAGGAGGAGATGAAATCCGTAGAGGTACACTTTCGCTGCCGTGGCTTCACGTTCGATGCTCTCTGACACTCGAGCATAGGTCCTCCGTAGAGAAGCAAAGACGATCCCTGATAAGATTGCTTACAATCTAGTGAGCTTCGCGAGGTTGGTTTTCGTGATCCAGTTTGTCGGCTCCGTATTGAATGTCTCGAATCAGATGGGCCTTCGATTTCGTTTCGGGGTACAAGCACAAGCCGCTTCCTCGTGATCACCATATGACCACGCAAGAACTCATACAAAAGGGTTACATTCTTGGGGAATCGGCCTGGTTGGCACGAATCTTGTTCCTTGAAACAGTCGCCGGAGTGCCTGGCATGGTTGCTGCCATGCTCAGACATCTTGGAAGCCTTAGACTCATGGTAGATGACCAAGTCTAGCCCTCATCTCGCTACGCTAACCAGCCCACCTTTAGCGACGTGACTCTGGGTGGATTCATACATTACTCGAAGAAGCAGAGAACGAGCGGATGCACTTGATGTACGTAGTCATTTCCTCTTGGCTCCGAGTAGATTACTGATGCACGTATGCCATGAAGGACTTTTATGACGCTCAAACAACCCACTTTGTTTTTCCGTGCACTGGTTCTCGGTGCACAAGGCGTTTTTTTCAATATGTTTTGTACGTATGCCTCGTGGCTTCGTGGTGTCGTCTAACCACCATTCTTAGTCCTCGCCTACATGGTCTCGCCTCGACTGTGTCACAGATTCGTGGGATACTTGGAGGAAGAGGCCGTGATGACATAGTAGGTGCTGTTTTCGCGAGGCGATTCTCGGCTTACCTGATCTGGTTGTCACAAGTACTCGATGCATTGAAGAGATCGAAGCTGGCCACCTGAAAAAGTGGGCTGATATGCCCGCGCCCGCGATTGCCATTGATTACTGGCGACTGGCTCCAGATGCCAAGCTTCTTGATGTCATCTACGCCGTCCGCAGCGACGAGTCGACGCACCGATTCGTCAATCATAGTTTGGCCAATCTTGACCCGGCAAAGGACGTGAATCCTTTTGCATTCCGGGAGCCCGATATGTTTGTCAAGGGCACCAAGTTAGGGTGAGTGCTCGAGCCGAGCGGTATGTAGTAATTCGCGGACATTTGACGCTGGTTCTAGATTCGAGCGGTCCGAAGCAGAGGAGTTTGTGCAGGAGTCACACCACATTCTCAATCGCGGGACCCAGGCGCCGGAAATAAAGCATTGATTCATTGACGCTTGCTAGTGTACGCTGGTTCTATTTAATAGTAGTATTTTATTAGTATACATCACCACTCAGTACTGTAATTGGTTGTGACGTCACGGTGTGCGACTCCTTTCACTCCATGCTCACCAGTGTCTCCACTTCAGATGTTCGTTCCCGCCGCCCCCGCCGACTCCTCATCGGTCCTCTGCCAGACAAGCTCTTGCCCGCGATGCACGAAGTAGTGCACGTCGCGGGCGACGACGAGTCCTTTGACGCTTTGTACGCCCCTGCAGTACGCGACGTCTTGGACCGCAATGCACACGCCTTTTTCCTCCTTCAAGGTGGCAACGCCAAGGACTGGAACGAGACCGCACGTGAGAACGTGCGCGACGAACTGATGAAACGCTGGCAAGACTGCCCTTGGACTCGTCCCCTACGACGCAAGACACCCCGTATGGCGGGCACCGGCACGCACTGGGTGGGCAGCACCTTCGAGGTCGGCAGCATCCTCGGCGTGGGCGTGCTCGACAGCCACGCACCGACGCCATGCACTGACACCACGCCCACCGCGCCGGTCACCCCAGAGCCACTCCCAAGTCAGCAAGCACCCAACGCATCGACGACGGCACTCTCGTCTGTCGGTCCGCGTTCCTACTGGACTGCCCGCTCCCACCTCTCCCCACCGACCCCACACTCTCCACAACCCTCGTCCTCCACCGCGAGCCTCCCCGAACAGCACGGCGGCGACGTGTCCGCCCGCTCGTCCGATTCTCCTCTTCTCGCGGTCGTTTCTGCGCCCTCGCTTCCAACCGAACATACGCCGCGGCAGGATCATGATGCACCCAAGTCCATCTTGAAATCCGGCAAGGCGAGACCCAAACGGCGTGGCGTTTCCCTTTTGGATCGGAACGCCAAGCGCCAGGTGCGGATGCGGCACAGGGAGTCCTATTTCGATGATGCCGACCTCGGGGGACCGTCCTCAAGGGATGACGTTTCTCCTGGCGAGGGACCAGCATCTCCGACGTCTGTCCTTGCGCGAACTGGATACGACATTGTCGAGTGCAGTGCCGGCGTGACTCCAGAAGCGGTCCTTTTACCTGGAATATCTGGCGATGTCTTCCTTCGAGGTTTGTAGAATCCCTTGATCTCCCCGTCACACCCATGACAGTGTCAAAGATAGAATGCTCGTAAGGGTGTGTTACACCAAGTCCGAATCCCTTCCCACCCACTTTGACGAGGCTCAAAACCGCCAAACGATCCACATGCGTCACGAAGACTGCATGGAATTTTTGGTTGTGTGGAGGAAGGATATGCTAGAGTTGTACGAAGATTATGTATGGCCCGATTTCATCTCAGTGCCACCCTCGCGCTGATCACGTCAAGCAGGCCATTCCCGCGAAAGAACGCATCCTGGGTCACAAGCGTCTTGCTTTTGTAATCCCCTTGGTCTCTGAACGGACCTCGGTTTCTTTGTACTCTTTTGTAGACCTCACCTTCTGCATACTGTGTCCTCCGACATCGGTCCGGGAACGATCTTCGAGGGCACGCGCTTTCCATCTTTTTCCGAAGGATGAAGGTACGAATGTCTTTGTCTTCAAGGTAAAGAGTCGGACCAGAGCCCAAGATTGGCTGTGGCATCTCTGGTAAGATTGTCCGGCCAATGATTCGCACCCTACCTTGATGACACATTGGGTAGGCGACGTCTCGGGAGAAAGATCCCTCCTTCCATCATGATTCGTTGTCCAGAAGCTGATATGCGCATTTGCTTCGATGTTCCAGCGCATGATGTCTTGGACCTAGACAAGGCGTACGATACGTTTTGTCGCAGAAATATTGTTGACGTGGTAGAACGATCACTCTCCGAACGAGGATCATCCAGATCGGCGTCGAGCACTTGGAATGCAATCATAGAACGCGAGCTGCGGGCAGGAAAGAAGCTGGAGCTCGCATGGGAATTTTGTGGGCAACTCGACTGGGTGTGGCACGAACGAGACGTTGAGGGAAATCTGCGGCCGTGGGCCGTTCTTTCCGGGTTGTCTCTTTCGCAGGTTCGATCGTTGGTCTTTCTTGCTCTATTCGAGTGGCCTGATAGACACCGTTGACGCTTATCAGGGTATGCGGTCGGCTCACCTCGAACTACGTATCGCGGAGCACTTTCCGGATTGTGTTCACCTCCAGATCGGCAACAAGGTGTTCGAGCCGCCCGCCATCGAAGGTTATCTCGAGCGTATTCGGCAGCAAGGTCGCCAGCGCGTGTATCTCGTGACGCATGGTGGCAGCTTGTTCTCCTTGTTGCCATCGGACGCGAATCCCCCGCTTCCGCCGAGTGGGCATCTCTTTCGTTTGATGTCGGGATTAAAACCGAGCGTAGAGGAATATAGCCAGAGTCTCTTCGAAAGCGAGGTTTGGAGAGGTGCTGAACAGATCCGCCACGCACATGGGATGCTGGATCTGAGGAGCATCCGCGCTGTGAGGAGAGTATATGGTCCGTTGTCCGAAGACGACGGCCAGCATGTCCCGCATGATGCGGAGGATGCACGCGATGGTGGCGGACATCAAGGGCATGTGCAGTCGCAAGATAGAGCACAGCTGCACCTGAGACGGACGTTTGATGTCCTGCTTGCTTCCGGCGTGGTTGTACGATTCGAGGTACGTTCGTGCGTGTTCTAGATGCCGTGTTAGTGATTCGTACAGGCACATTCAGCACACGACTGTGTCGAATGGGTCACGAGGCTCCGTGCCCTCGTTACATACTGGGAGCATCGACATCGTGTAGACGTCAAGGAGGAGATGGATGTCGCGTTTACGGCTAGTACGCGTGCGCGATTGACACCGCGAATGGTAAAGTGTCACCACCGAGCCGGGCACGAAACGCCGCCGGAACCACCCATCAACGCTGAATCGACCGTGCTGATGTCACTGTATAACTGGTGTCCTCTCAGCACGTGCAGGAGTATCGTCAAGACTGGCAGGGCGTTCGCGCGAAAAGGGTTGAGGGGACAATACCAGTCAGTCCGCCACTGCACGAGGATCGTCCAACTACTTATTATTATTTTCTTGCAGACCCGTGCAACTCTGTCTCGTACCCGGTCGACTAATCCAGTTCAACATGTCTCCGACTACGACGCTGAATCATCGCTACTCAAAGGAGATTGGGTTGTTGGACGCGTACGTCTGTTCGGGATACTTTGCTGCGCTCGCGCTCCGACGGAGCGAGTACAGTCCCGAGCTGCCCAACTTGCCGCGGCGGTACGAGGACGGTCTGGAGACGGACGAACGAGAAGAAGATGAGTTGTTTGTGATTTGGTATCGCCCCTCTTCGATTTCGGCTTTGGTTGCGCCGCAGGGGGAACGCTCGAATGCGCCCGCGGGCGGGTTCCAACCGACGCAGCCGGTACCTCGTCTTTCGAAAAAGGGACTCAAGCTGGCAGTGTTTAGGACGAGGAGCAAGATCGAGCGGGATGCGTGGTGTTGGGCGTTGGGGTGCGAGATTGAGAAAGTGGTGAGGGACAATGGGGCGAGGGAGCGGCGAGTGAGGGAAGCGGGAGGTCTGGTCCAGTTGGGAGATTGAGTGCTTTCGTGAGGACTCGTTTTTTATTTTATTTAATTTTGCATTGATCATTTGGGACGCGCGTATGTACTCGTGTACTTGTGCGCAGTTTAAGTATACGATGACGAGGTTACGACGCAAATCACGCACGACCTGAGCGAGGCCTTTTGACGGCGAGGATGTGGAGTGGCATCATCACAGGGATTTGTGGATCCTGATTGTTCCTCGCTCATGCTGTCCTCGTTCCTTTCCTGCTCGCATGCCTTGATTGCTTCTCTCGGCTCATACCTTGGAGTCATGCCATGATCCGTTTATTACAGGCCTCCCCCCCAAAAAAAAACAGGGTTATCCGGCATTTCCTTTCGACTCGAGTTGAACGGCCGCCGGGGATCTGGAACCAAGGTACATACGAAATCGCTTACTCGTCGGATCCGAGCCGTTGCGAGATACATATCCCGGACACGCCTCCCAAGGACCTCCAGCACCGTGGAGCTCGCGTGTTACCAGTAAGTCGTGGATCAATAGGGGGGCTACCTGAGACGTCATACCAGCCAAGTCGCTCGACTTTATTTGTGTCTGGACAAGTCACGGTCCGCACGGCCCGAGGTCGGCGGTGACCGCGAAGGTGCTCGAAACGTCATCCAGGTTCACCGTTCTCTCGACTTTTGGGGCGGGACGGGCGTAGGATGAGGAGACGATTTTAAGACGCGATGACTTACTTGCACTAGAAATGACGGGTTCTTCGAAACTTTTGCAGTCTGTAGTGACATCCGCCGATCATTAAGCGATATTAGATGTGCAATCATGCTCACATTACAATGGGTATATAGTACTTCAACTAGTTTCAAAACAGTAACCAGGTTCACTCTATCACATCATCGTTCTCATCGTCACTCTCTTGCTGCATTCGTTGTCTCCTCGCCGCGATCTTCATCCTCTTTTCCAACTCCTTGTCAGGTTTGAGACGATCCATCGTGATCCGTTTGTTACAGCCAGACGCAGGACAGGGCTTTTCTCTTCCATACTTCAGGAACTCTTGAATAGCTGCACGGGAATAGGAGTGTCCGCAAGCCTCGCTGTATTCGTAACGACAACACACTGAGAGTTTTTCGCAGCGGAGAACAGAAAGCACGTACGACGTCATTGGATCTTCCAACAACCTGAGCGTGATGGGGCATTTATGGTCCTGAGTGACACCGCCAATTTCCAGATCGTCTTCGTCGTCGCTGGGGTCACCATCCTCTGTACGACAATGTCAACCACGTCGCATATTGTGTTTTCGAAGACGAACCCTTTGGGATGAAGTCTTTGATGGGAGGGATTGCCTCTCCGGGATTTTGCACCTCCTAAGCGTTTAACGTCAGATGAGTTCTCATGAGGTGGTGTCGCCGACTAACATAAATCCCTTGTTTGAATTCCGCGTACTGCTCAACGGAAGCATACTTTTGGCGTGTGGTCTTGTTGCCGTATTCATCGACCCGCCGTTTCACTTCGGTTTCGTACGTCTCAAGCACGTTTTCCTAGTGAAGGAGTTATAAAATGCCAAGGAATGGGTGCAATCATGCGCACCACGAGTTCCCCTTGCATGAGGGACTGATGGATGTTGCTCAACGTTTGTTCATGAGATTGCATTTCATGGTTGATGTCAAGGAACTTCTTCATGATGGAATCCACCTCGTCCAACGCCTTTGACACCCAATGTCAATTAGTAAATGACCAGGAACGACAAGCACCAACCTCTCCAGCCTCGCCGACCTCCATCACGTCCGCAAGAGAGACCGCAACGTCCTTGACGAGCCTGAAAGAACTTTGATGAATTTGCTTTCGGATCATCTCCCAGTCCTGGGCTATCCCGTGCAGTTTTGCGCCCTCTTTCTTGTCCAACGGTTGGTCGGGAAAGTTGTCGATGTTGATTGCGTCGTCGTCCTCGCCATCGCCATTACGGTTCGCATTCGAGGGACCAGCTTGGGAGGTTTCGGCGACGAGCCTTTTCTTTTCCTTTTTTACGGTAGCCGTTTTGCGGACCGGCTGGACGTCCTCCTCAGAATCTTCGCCATTGTCGACGTCGTCTGCGCGTCGTCGAGAGAAATTATCTTCTTCCTCGATGTTGTCAGACGACGGGGCTCTGCGGAGGCGTTGACGACGTGCAGGCATTCTCTTGGTTGAAGAAGAACAAAAAGTTGCGCGACGCGTCTATAGGGGTCCATACGCGGCAAATTCTCACGCGGTGCTTTACTCTACACTAGCGTCATGCTTTCGTTCCTTCGTAGCCTGCCCAAGACATGTTCGCTCCTCCCATCGCGGGCATTCAGCACGTCTCCATTTCTCTCCGTCACGCTCAACCAAGCCATGCGTCGAAAGAAACCTCAAAAAGTTAAACCGCCCAAGTCTCCACTCCTCGAATCGTGCCCTCAGAAAAAGGGCGTCTGCACGCAAATATTCATCATGAAACCGAAGAAACCAAACTCTGCCAAGCGGAAGGTCGCTCGTATCAAGTTATCCAATGGGAACTCGATCATGGCCTACATCCCTGGAGAGGGTCATAACCTTCAGGAGCATAGTGTCGTGATGGTTCGTGGTGGGCGTACACAGGACTTACCAGGTGTCAGGTGTGTCTAATATCGTGTATGCGCGAGCAGGAAGACAAAAACATCCCTCAGGTATAAACTCGTACGTGGTGCGCTGGACTTTGGTGGCGTTACCGGTCGCACACAATCGAGGAGCAAGTACGGAGGTAAGTGTCTGATATATCTTCGTTGCGTTTGAACTTACGCGTGTCTCAGTCAAGAAACCAAAGCAGTAATTACCGTGCAGTTGTTAACTAACTTACCCCGTTCGCAATCTATTTTCCTGCAAAAAATGTCTCAGCCTTAGGTTGATTGCAACACTGCTTCGACGGCTGAATGTGCAACAACGTCTCCCTTTCTCGTGGCATGTAACGAGACCTGTAGTCTCGGGCCATCCTTTGTTTGTGTCGGTCTGAGGTTCGCGTGCTTCCGTTGAGCGTCTCCAGATGCGCAGATTTGGGCACGTCTTGGACAAGCCATAGGTATTTTCACTGACGTCTAGCATAGGTCTGAATAATATTATCCTCGCCTCCTTGCGCGACGCATACGCAGGCCCGCCCTTGCCCCGTTGGCACCTTTTTCGCCTCATCGAGGATAGCATGCGATGAGTGCCGCGCGCTCCCGTTCCACCGAGAGCGTTAGGCAGTCGTCGCCTCACCGTTCGCCCTTGGTTGGCTATGCGCACGCACGTATGCCCACAACTCGCATGTCCTCATCACGCACTGCGCACCTCTATCTCGCCCACCCTGCATATCCTACTCTGCCCTTCCCATTCGTCCTCGCACATCCCTGCACGTCCTCTGAGTTGTGGTAAGGCTACGCGCATACATATAAGCACACTAGCAGACGCGTTGTCTGCCAGCGGTGCCCGTGTTCACGAGCGCAGTGGGGACGGGACAAGGACAAGCGACAGGCAATGTGCCAGTGGCATGATACTCGAAGTGAGAGCGACGCGCAACCGAGGGCGAAGAGAGCATTGAAGGTGAGAGTCGAGGGTAGTCAACGAGACCGCGGGAAGGAGGGGGAGCATTGTTACCCATGCGCATTGCGAACGACGGCGACGGCGAGAACAAAGATGAGGGAAGGAACGGGAAAAGACGACGGCTAGGGATCTTGCAAAGGATGCACTGGGATCCATATGTAAGTCGAAACCTTGCAAAAGCAATGCGGGGTGATCATGCAAAATTAGCATGGGTCGAGAAAAGGATCGCGACATGTGAACCGGTGAAACATGCTTATAGGACAATCTTGCAAAATGACAGGCGACTTGTGGCAGATCTGGTGCGCCTACTCCCCCTGAGTGTTACTTACGTGAGGAAGCAACCGGTGTTGGCAGGGTTCCCAGCGTTGTGGTCGCCTGGACTTGGCCAACGCCAATATTTATTTTGTATTGTCGATCATAGACTCATAGCCTTGGCAATGACAGCACCACATATATAATATGGTTCAAGAACATGCTTTCCGAAGGCACCAGGGGCGCGTGCTAAGGCAGTATGTGCGACGTAACAATGCAATGCACGTAGATTGCCTCACAGCCCCCTTCCAGTAAATCACACAGCCTCCTGTCTTGTTTTCTGCGGTGATATAACGTATGTACCCATCACGCATATGAAATCTGGCGTCCTCCCCCAACCTCAGTTTCAGCCGCCCATTCAGTCAAGGATTGTAGAATATCATATCCAACCATGAGAAGTCGTCGAAGTTCCTCGAGTTCTTCCGAGACCCTCAAGGTGAACAACCACGAGATCTCGTTTGCGTGGTTGAGTTGACCAACCTTTGTCATAGGTGGAACTTTCTCTTCCTCCCAGTCGTCTATCATCCATTCCCAGTGCCACCGAGCCCAGTGACATCAAGCTGCCTTTACTAGAGAAAAAATCACCCTCGTCCAAGTCACCCTGGCTTTCCGACACCGCAGATCTCCTCATCATGTCGTGTTCCTTTATTTTCATCACGGCATCCATCGTCCTTTTCGCACTCGTACTTCAGTCCGCTGTTACTTTGTCTCCTGTTCCCCCCAAGCACCTGTCAATTTTGCAGAGGATAGTAGCAGCATTCTCCGTGTCCATCACGACGGCCGTGATGATGGTGATCGGAAAGCGCTATGTACTTTTCAAGCTGGCGAGAGAAGGTCTGCGCAGCCGAAAAGTCGCTATCTACAACAATCCATCCATCGGGAATCTCGCCCACCATTTGGTGCTACGTGGTATAGAGTTGCCTTTGCTTGGTCTGTTGGCTGCCTGGGGGTTAGCATTGGCAACGAGCTTGACAGTGAATGACATCTGGGAGATGGGATCCGTTTCAAGTGACATGATTGCTCCAATTCTCTCTGGCCCGTTGAATACGGTGACTGCGGGTTCATCGTACCTCCTTTCAGCTTCTGGATCCTTAGGCACCGTCTTGTCGTCACTATGTGTTGGGGTAGAGGGTTCATTTGGCCTCGTCAAAGTCACCGGCGAAAACGTGGCAACGGATCATCCGGCCGGGGTCATCTACTACCCTGCTCCCCCACAGTGGGCTGTAGACATTGGCTTTTCGTATTCCACTACAATGAACGCCTTCAACATTTCGATGGAAGAGCTTTCTTCGGTCCCATCCACTGCACAAAATCTCACAGGCTGTACAACGAGTCCCTTCTCTTCCTCTATGCAACTATGGTCGGATGGCTCCGATAACCAAACACTGTCCATCATTTTTGTCGACCCAATGGAAGGTTCCTCGGCCATCCGATTTAATGCTACTGCGATCATCGTTGGCGGAACATTTTCCTCCACTGGAAACTACAAGGAGTTCGCACTGAACGGAACGTCGTCGCCCAACATAATGTCAACAGGAAACCAGTGGGCTCAAGATATCACTACCTTGATATGCAACACCACCTGCCCAAATGTTTGCGGACCCGATGTTTCGTCTCTCTACGACCTTGCGGGTGTACTGAATTCTCAAGACCAAAACTTCATTTCAGACGGGACCTACGCCATCTGGAGTTCGGTTCTGAACATCGTGCTCGGCGCTTACAGTTCTGCGGTGATCCCAACTGACTTCGGGATCGGGTACCCCGATATCCCTATCACAATGTATGATCGCGTGTTTGCGACGCGATATGGGATCTACGTCCTCATTTCCAACGTCGTCGTCTCTGTCATCATGCTCATCATCGCGCTGAAACTACGCCTGGCAAGCCCTCTGGGATCAGATTTCATCAACTCGACACGGTTGTTATTGGACCCACTGAAGAAGCCAGAATTGTTCAATGCGTCTCTGGACAGGACTGTGGAGGAATTTTCAGATCCATACATGCTGGTGAGGGAGGATAGCGTATTCTTGCTTGCAGAAGAGAAATCGACAAATGATGGGACTCGGAAGGGATGGAATCAGATGCTAAGTTCGAGTGTGCGCAGGAAGTTGAACCCAGAGGATTAGTAGCACCGCAGAGTATAATGACTGATCAATGTATAATGAGTCGTAACGAAGACCGGTGTAATTATATTATGCATTTCCGGTTGAAACACACCGTACAGAAGTACCTTTGGTGTGGTAGTTCAAGTTTTCGTAGTGTATCAACAGCTGTGGCAGTGCCACACGGTCTTTGTCCAAAGTTAGCGAAAGCATCAGTAGCACCATGTCTTCCCTCTTTCCGCTAGCGCGTCCTTCGCGCGTTCTACGCGCTTTTCATCAAATACGATGGAACTCGACGGAAGTTGCACCGAAGTCAGCTACGACATCTAAAAAGCGGCCTCATCTGGGTATCCAGGTTGACCCGAACCACGGACTTTGGGCCTTCTTCCGGAAGAAGGAGGTGGACGGCGTGGTGAAGTACGAAACACTAGAGGCCAGAGAGTCGCTTACCGAATCTGGTTCGTCGTGTCGCTCATATAGTATGGGCGTGTACTCACTCTGTCTGATTTTTAAACAGGTCGACCTTGGCATGCTGCCGAACTGCGACGCAAGAGCTTCAGGGACTTGCATACTCTGTGGTATGTCCTCCTGCGCGAACGTAACCTGCTCGCGACGCAGCGAGAGGATGCACGGAGGCTGGGCATCCAAAACCCGGAGGCACTCGCGGCTCCGACGATGGAACGAATGGTTGGTCGACAGTTCCCCTTTTTTTCATTGTTTAACTCATGCACCATTGTCACGTCTAGTGTCGCAAGTCGATGGCACGGCTCAAGTTTGTGCTGAACGAGCGGCGGCTGCATTATGAGAAGTTGTCCAAGGAGGGCGTCATGTCTCAGGAGGAGCTGTTGAAGGTTCCGGAACCTCCAACGCCGACTCATCGAATGACACGGAGGGAGAGAATGGCGGATCGACGCAAGGCGTCGTCACCACCGAGCTCTGCGTGACCTTGCTTACAGTACTCTCGCGCTTAGATGGCATTGCCCACGTTTGAAACGATTTTTATACTAGAGGGCGGATGGAGTCAGAAACGCTACTAACTGTTCTGGACTCTGCGTCTATGTGCTTGCTCCCAATGCACCATGTCTTGTGATATTTGACAGTCCTTGATAGAGGGACCCTCATACATCTCTATCTGTCGGTTGCCACGTCTGAGGAGATGTTCGATCACAGCAACGTTGCGGGGTGATACCGAGGATGCCTGAGTGTGAAACGTGTAACGAACGAAGAGGGAGAACTTGGATTGGGTTTGTGGCGGTTTCGTGCGCACCATCCGAAGGGCACTGAATAATATGACATGAGACGGTGAAATTTGCAAGTCAAAAGGAGTACTCGCCGTCTGTACAATGCAAGGACCTCCCTCTGCAGCCCGGATTTCATTATGCTGTCCTCCGACGGAGCAACCTCGGCGTGGAATCAGGTTCTCAGGTCCTGACTGGGTCCCTGGACACCGCCGGCTGAAAGGGGCCTGTACCGAATTTTAAATAAGCACGTTAGTGACTTTGTCACTCTACTTATGATATCGTTTAGAACATCTGCCCGTCTGTGGCAGCATAACCATGCTCGTCACTTTTCTGTGAGTGAAAAAGTCCGTCCAGGCTCTGGGACATCGAACCCGGTCGAGTATTGCAAGGAGCTCGTCCGCAAACACGATTATGAAGGATTCCTCACTTCGCAGTTCTACCCTCAACAATACCAGAGTGCATTTTATGCTCTGAGGGCATTCTACGTGCGTGAATTCATACAACACTGTCGAGTTACTGAGGTCTTTCGTCCCAGATCGAGTTGTCCACGATAAGAGATGCCGTTTCGCAAACGACACTCGGACAGGCTCGGTTCGTGTTTTGGAGAGACGCAGTAAAGGACATATTCGCAGTAAGTCGCGTTCTGGAAGGCTCTGTATTTTTCCAATGTTCTCGTAGCACAAGCCCCCACGGCACCCCATCGCGCTCGGACTGTATGAGGCAACACAGAAGAGCACCCTTGCGCCGTACCACTTCCAGAGGATCATCGAAGCCAGGGTCGGTTTGCGCGTCAGTTTCCTGTCTTGATACTGATGCTGTATAGGAGCAAGAGCTGCACGCTCCGTCTCATCTGACCATGGAGTCGATCACATCGCATGCCGAGTCCACAGCATCGTCCTTCCTGTATCTCTTGCTCTCGCTCTTGAACCTGCCGTCTGCCACTCTATCCCACGCCGCATCCCACGTCGGCAAAGCTCAGTCGTTTACTACCCTGCTACGTGCCTTTCCGTTCCATGCGTCGAAGGGCACGATAGTTATACCCGCGGAGATCACGGCCAAACACGGCGTCAACCAACAAGAGGTGCTTACCAAAGGAGAGAGTAGCAAGGCGCTGGAAGACGCTGTGTTCGAGTTTGCTACGATTGCCAACGACCACTTGTTGACGGCACGGAGTATGTTCCAGGAGAGGGTGCCAATGGAAGCTATGCCCGTGTTTGCCGCGGCGGTGCGTCGGTGTTCTCGTAGGAAGATATGTGGCTGACAGTGTGCAGATTCCGGTCGCGTCGGTGCTGGGTCGATTGGAGGAGGTGAATTTCGACGTCTTCGATCGTAGATTGCAGGTCCGGGATTGGAAGTTGGCCTGGCGAGTTTGGAGGGGTTACTATAAGAGGACGTTCTGAGGGTATGCCGGCATGGTGATCTGGTCTACCGTCTCCCGTATATAACTGGACGATTGTTTTTGAAACGGAACGGGTTTTCGATCCCAATCATGCTCCTCCTTCCTTTCCTTTCTTTACAACCTCCATGAACGAAAAGTCGTCGTGGCTGCGAGTCTGCGGGGTCCTCCAGGATGTGTGCGATGTACGCAAATTTGGAAGTCCGATACTCGTAGCTTCAAGTGGCCTGCACGACAGCTTGACTCCCGACCACCACCCCCTCCCAAACAAACTTCTCCTCTCCCTTGGTGCCTATAAAATCCCCTTCTCTTCCTCTTACAACACCCTAAACCACGTCTACCCCCGATTTTACCCGCCATTTTGTACCGTCCCTCGCTGAGTCCTATGGAGCGTCTATGCGGTAGGTTTCTCTATGCTCTCACTTATCTCTCATTTCTCCTCACTCTCACCTTAGACGATATCGTCCATCTCATCATCTACGAGCTTAACGATCCCACCGCACTCATCCTCACCTCAAAGCGTTTCCACCGGGTCTCCAAGGATCCCTATGTTCGCGCCCACTACTTTCTCCATCGATACGGCCACATGGATGCCATGTTCTGGGCTCTAGGAAGAGGAAAAGTTCTCAACGACCAAGTCATCAACGTGCGTCTTGCCCAACCCTCCTACTAGTACTTCGGTTCCGTGATTCCCGGCTGAATATATGCACCCCTTTCAGATCCTGGTATCAAGTGGCGCCTACGTATCCCGCTACATGATTCAGGTCGCCATCCATCATTACTTCCGTTCCGCAAGTCACTTTATCAAGACACCATGGGTCAGGTCAATACCTCTTGGCGTCTTCACGCATTTCGTAAAAGTCACTTCGGCGCTTTTCGAGTCAATACCAGTCGGAAAAAACGAAGACGATGGCTACATCTTTCATTCTTTCCTCAAGGAGAGCAGGCTCCCTCAGGATTTGAAGAATACAAAGTGGGAAGATATTCGTGAGATTTTGAGCAAGTATAAGGTGTGCTTCTCTTCTTGTCGAATCGTCTGGTTTGTGACCCGGCCCAGTTCATCCCATTCAGTATGAAGGTGTGTACGACTCCATTCCCATTCCCTGTTTTATGTTCCTTCATGTATTGGTTTCCTAGGACCCCTTGATGGCTCAACTACCGATTGCACTTGCCATCGAACCAAGGCTACTGCCGTATGCAGAGGCTAACGGATTTCGAATGGATCCAAAGGTATATGAGAACTTTTCGCAATACGCCGATTTCTTACCCTGATCAAATCAGTACCGCGACTTCGTCTTCCGTAAGATGTTCGAAAAGCAAGCGCTTAACAGCGGCGATCGGACCGACGATATCGTTCGGAATGTTCGGGAACTGAAACGCCTCGATCCAAGGTGAGAGTTTCGTTACTCTGAACGGGAACATCATATTCATGCACAACTCCAAAAGGATGTTTTTGAGTCGTACAGTAGCAGCAGAAATATGTATGGAGGCTAAGAGCAACGAATCCGCATACCGAGCCCTGAAGATACTTGACTGTTCAGGCGAGCTGTTATTCAAACTCGGGTAAGTTGGTTTGCCTGAATGCCTCCGTCCAATATCTGAAGGTTTTCAGTCCGGTTGTCACCGAGTTGATGAAGGTGAGGATATAGGACATAACGCTGGAGTCGCGTATTGATTTTGTCCCCTTTCAGCTTTTCGTAAAATCGCGTTCGATTACGTCGACATACACGATTAATGTCTTGCGTCAACTCTACGCCGACTTTCCCAACTCCGACCCGACTGTCCGAGTTGTGATGTTGTTAACTGTCTGTCTGTCTGAAGGCGCATGGGGGCTCTCCGCCTGGCCTGAAGCTGTTGCATCATTCCACGGCAAAATAGAGGCAATCGGTCTGTCGCCGGTGACGAAGGAGGACTTGTTCAATATCATGGTCAATCCTTTTGTGGAGAAGCATACTCTCCTCCTCGAATATGCGAAAGAAGAGATGGAACTGAGTGCGAAAGAAATTAAGGATCTCGTGCTGGACGTTTCGATCAAATGCTTGGAGATCGCGAGCAAGGTAAGGATGCGCTTGTTGCACCGTCAGTCGACTTAACTCTCTCTAGGGAAAGACGCTGCGTAAGCTCGCGGAATGCTATTCTCTTCATGCTGCTCTGGCAGATGCCGCTGTAGGGCGATATTCGATATCATTGGACAACCTTCCTCCACTTGAGGACGAGAAAGCTTGTGCTGTCTACGATGCACCACTATGTCGAGACTTTGGTAATTTGAAGATGATGCGAGCCAATTCGAGCGGATCGAGTAATCAGACTTCAGATATTCCTGCTTCGCTCGCTGGTGAATCAACCCAAGGCAATGAATCCGCAATAGGTGGTCAGGTGGACCTTCGTGACTTCGTCGCTGAGGAGCTGGAGGAAACAACAGCTATGAATGATGGACTTGATTTGGTTTGCAATTGCCTATTATATGCCGTTGGTCTTACGTTAAACGATCTGTAGGGTGCCATAGGACAGGACACGTTGTCTGCCATGATCCGGCAAGATGAAATGGCTCCCACTCGATCTCGTAGACGGTCGTACTACTACAGCATTTATGGTGCTGACGTGAACGGAAAACTTGACTTTCCTGTTGGTAAGGACTATTTGGGAACACCTTTGGGGCCGACCGTATTGATGTGTCTCCAGAGTCTCTACCAGTTGGCAAGTGGGCCAAGGAGCATTATGACCCACACAGTCCCATGATGGCAGTGTTTATGAACCATGCGGTGATAAACAACAATACTACGGTAGGTCAAAGTCGATCATGGTGAACTGCGCCATAATAGTTTGTTTCTTCTAGCTTCTTCACCTCTATCTTTCTCCACCCGGTGTAGGTTATGCAGCAACGCCAACTCATGTTCCAGTCACTCTCAAACACTTCAAGCTGCTTGCGTATTTGGGACGAGCACCCGTATGTACCATTTATAGCCGTGTGATTCTTGCATTGAGTTTCGTCCGCAGAATTGGTGCCTCTATCATCAAATCGAGTCTGGGGCCGAGTTCTTTTTCAGCGAAGAAGACTACCTCTCGAAACGAACCTCACCGTCTGAAACCAAACACTCTTGCCAATCTCGTGGAAAGGCGGGTGATATAAAGAAAGAAACCAGTCCTCCGACCTTGTCCCGTTCAACGTGCCCCGCGGGACCGTCAACCCCACCGCGGCCAAGCACTTCCCGAACGTCTCGTAGACGACCAAGGAGGTCTGCGGCTACGACAGTAACATCATATATCGTTCCGGATTCTGACGATGAAGCGATCGTCGATGATGATGGGGAGAACGCAATGACGCTCCTCTTGAGTATTCAGGCGAAGAAGCGGAAGGTGGAGTCCAACCTTCAACGGTGGATCAAGCATTTGTCTGCACTTCTCGTGGACGAGCAGCGCAAGGTAATTCAACAAAACTTGAGATTGCAGACGGAGCGCTGACTAGTTCTCATGTAGTACAAGGATAGACGGAAACGACAAGACAAGTGCGTAGACGGCAAACGACGAATCATGAAGGTGAGGGACACTATACCGGTACATGTCCGAGACTGAATCATCCATTCCTTGAAGACGGAGTTCCACAAGTCTCTTATCATCCACCTCCGCACCTTGCGCAAAGTTGACCTTGACAAGCGCAAGCAACTCTACGGCACTGATGTTGCGGAGGAAGATTATAGTGACGATGATGACGACGACGAATATCAAAATATGCGGGTCTCCAAGCGGCGTCGCATAACCTCCTGACTCAGGCCCCATGGACTTGTGGACATATGTGAAGTAGAAACACATTCTTACATACGCATCCCATAACCATACTCTTTCATTACCGTAATTTTCTTTGCTACATTCATCGTAATAAATGGTTTATGCAGATCATGGACGGGGCTGTAGAAACACGATGTAAAGTTACTGGATGAGGCTCTTCTATGCGGATTTCTCCAATGTACATAAAGTCTAGCGTTTTTAGGTTGACTTTCCCTAAATGATCCGCAAGCCAAGGGTTTATTTAGCGAGTAACTTCAAGTTGGACGATCAGCAAGAGATGACGTTGGGGACGGAGTACGACCCCACAGAGCAACGCTGAATGGAAACGGATCGTAGACAGAGAAGTCGAGGAGAGAGGATTCGTCGCTGCTGGGCATTTCCCTGGAACGCTTTGATACACGAACCTATATTCGAACCACTCGATCGCAAACATTAGCGGGCAACAACGTTCGCCGATCGCGATTTACATTGCGATCGTAACCACGCGGGTTCTTCTGATAAAACGCGTTATTTTTACGGGACCTGCTAGGATGTCATACGAGTAAGCAAGCGTCGAATACCCGATACCAACTTCAAGTTGATAAGCGATGGGTTGTAGGATATCCTTTGGTTGAAAGTTTCAAAGTCCAGACGTCCAGTGTGACGACTCGGAGTTCTGGGGTCCCAGGGTCTAAATCGAGCCATCACACGGACGAAAGCAACGCCGTGGGCACGAGTAAGCCTCGAGACAAATTTGACGCGTTCGGTACATACTGTGTCTTCTGGAAACGACCTTGGTGAGTGACAGGCGTGGGAAATGTATTCCTCTTAGAATCAACCCCGAGCAACACTTGAAATCGCCCTTTCGCAACGTCATGGAGGGTTTGTTCTTCAACGTGCGTCTCAGCCTACTCTTAAAGCTACAACCTGTTACAAGTCCTTTATATAGGTGAACAACGGCTTTCTGGAGGGAATAATTCGCGGTTACAAAGCTGGCATCCTGAACCAAGGTCACTATGCGAGTTTGACGCAATGCGATTCTCTGGAAGGTATCACGCCAAAAGGCTCATCACCGTATCGGCGTCAGTGGTGCTCATTATCACTTGCAGATCTGAAAACGCAGCTCTCGGCAACCGATTATGGGAATTTCCTCTCGAACGAACCATCGCCGCTCTCGACTACTACGATTTCCAGCAGGGCGACGCAAATCCTCGTCGACCAGTTCAATTTCATCCGTAGCAATGCCGTCGAACCTTTGTGTAAATTCCTGGACTATGTCACGTTGGTCGTCCCTTGCTTTTTTTTTACGACTGGAACTAATCTCCATGAATAATACTCAGGTACGGCTACATGATCGACAATGTCGTTCTGTTGATCACTGGGACTCTGCATGAGAGGGATACCCATGAGCTTTTGGAGCGGTGCCATCCCCTTGGCATCTTCGATACGATGCCAGCTTTGTGTGTCGCTACCAACGTCGAAGAACTTTACCACAGCGTCCTTGTGGAAACTCCGTTGGGTGAGTGCAGGATCGGGAACCCAAGAACCAACCGTATTCATGTATACTGCGATACAGCTCCTTACTTCCGCGATTGTCTCTCTGCTGCTGATCTTGACGACCTTAACATCGAGATCATCCGCAATACTGTCTACAAGGCCTATCTCGAAGATTTCTACAGCTTCGTCGGCACCCTGGGCTCACCGACCTCTGAGGTGATGCAAAAAACCCTTGCATTCGAGGCGGACCGGAGGACAATCAATATCACCATCAACTCTTTTGACACTGAGTTGACGAAAGAACAACGTGCCAAGCTCTTTCCTGCAATCGGCAGACTGTTTCCTGAAGGGAACAACGCCCTCGCGAAAGCAGATGACCTAGAGCAAGTTCGACTCGTTTGCGACAACATCTCCGAGTACCGCTCGTTCTTCGACAGCTCTACGTCGACCCAGAGCAATAATGATGTTGGAGATCTGGGCGTCGCGGCCCAGCTTGAAGACCGGTTCTTCCGGATGGAGGTACATCTGAACAAAGAGGCTTTCATGCAACAGTTCCAATACGGCGTATTCTATAGCTACATGAAGCTAAAGGAGCAAGAAGTTCGCAACATTGCATGGATAGCGGAATGTATTGCTCAAGATGCAAAGGATAGGATACACGACTTTATACCAATATTCTGATCGTGTCTATTGTTACAGGTGTCCCTATTCCTTGCATATTCCTCGTTTTACACCATGTTCTTGAGAACGCCGACGCAGTTACTTTACTATGAACAAGACTC
The DNA here is from genome assembly GCA_038091575.1 of Leccinum subgranulosum. NCBI lineage: Eukaryota > Fungi > Basidiomycota > Agaricomycetes > Boletales > Boletaceae > Leccinum > Leccinum subgranulosum. The sequence goes on along the minus strand of JBBPOS010000002.1, from coordinate 259,877 downwards.
GGTGTTGCCGAGCTGTGCGTAGTTTGAGAAGCCGACTCGACTTTAGCATTACGTTGTCTCTTGTCGATTTAGCGCTTCTTCTGTCGCGATTGAATCCGCATGGCCGACCTTATCTTGAACCGGGTCTTTAGTATTTGAGCCGATGCTCGAGGACCTTCTAGACGGTACTAGAGTTGGCGTGGTGCTTTCGCTTGGTTCAGCAGATTGGACAACCTCGCTGTTTGCCGCTGCCTTTTTCGCAAGCCTCTCCTCCATCCAAGGACCGGCGCTGCTCAAGCCGCAACCGCCTGCTTCCGAGCACGTGCAATTTCCACCGAAATAAACAGGAAGATTTTCAGCATCTACCAGTTGCAAAAGATCCTGCTTGTAGTCCTTTCCGAGGACAGTTACTTTCTCTACTGTTTCCTTGGCGAGCCAGGGTTTCATGATGGACCAAATGAACGTGAATGAGGACGGAGCGTTCACGATGGCGAGTTGACCCATCCTGTCGAACGAGGTGAATGCAGAACGATAGGTTTTTTTTGGATTGGACATACGTCTCCGGGTAGTAGTCTTGCGATATTTGGAACGACATTTGAGCTAGGGATTTCACTTGCCAGAATTGCGAGAGGCTGTGGGTCGTATCATTGCAACAGTACGTTAGTTGGTAATGGCACAGGACTTGCCCAAAGTCCTTGAGATCAACGATGACAAGTGATTGCTCGATGCGACGACCTGCTGCACGGGAAGCGGCTGGCAGAACCTCGCCAGTGAGCGCATCCGCGTTCACAATGATAGATTCCACGAGCTTTTCTGGCGTGACGTGCTTGTAGAGCTCTGGAAGGTTCAAACCACCGAAGAACTGGATGTTCACAGGTCGTCCTTTCTGTTGTATGTCAGGAACTGCTCGCATACATTAGTTGGACGTGTCGCTGACTTTGTCTGTCTGACATAGCAACGATTAACTAGGCTCCAGAATGCTGTAGTGAAACGATAGCATACCTTGTGGAAATACATGGACCACGACTTGAATACATGTTCGCGGCCAGGGTACTTTGAGTCGAGATTAGATGTGAGGTGTGAGGACATCACAAAACATGTATCGCTCACGTCAAAGGGATCCATCCTGTTGTTCAGCTCGTCTATACCGATCCCCGACACGGTTTGCCTCCAGTGTTGGCAGTTCATCACCATCTTCTTGGATTCATTGAGATTGAACTTTCGTGCGCGCAGGAACCGGCTAAAGCGCATCGGATGCTCGTATTCAGCTTTCCTCACGCATAGCACAAAGGACCCATCGTAGCCTCACAGTAACGTTGGGTCATCCGTTCCGATGGAATCTCCTTCGTATAGGATACCTTCGACGAACAACTGCTCTCGGAAGGTCTTGAGGATGTCTACCTGCTGAGGGGAAAGTGGTATAGGTTCTGACATGATGAGAGTCTAGGATGGGTCGAAGGCTGAGTCATTACAATATTGGCCGCCGTTCGTTCCCAGACTAGTACCCGACAGGTTTCGGACTCACCGCTGCTTGCTCCGAGTGTGACGAATCTGACAAAGATCCTCACACGTGGATCACTTGACTTGATTCAAGTGGTGGCGCTGCGGCCACCCGGGATTGCCCGTAGTCGCCCGTTAAGTAGAGAGTCTGCGGTGTTTGGAAGAAGTACAGGGAGAATGGCAACGGCTGTTCCAAGGCAATTCCACCGCGAGGATAAATGGCACATGTGGGGATATGCAATTGGTTTCCCATAACTTACCTATCACATATGAGAAAAGACACTGTTAGGCTTGGTCACTTACTTTGACGCTTTCTAACCGATCATATCATTTGATTTTTGAAGGACGAAACCTTGCATGACGTAGCCTTTCCTGGACCCTTTAGGTCTTTTAGGGGACAGGTTTTTGGAAACTCGTGTCAACCCTAGTTGTGTCGTGGTGAACGTGACACGTGACCGTGGTCACGATCCATCCACCTTACATATTGCCGATGAGTCCATGCCAGCACCAACGTTGTAACGATCACTGATAGGAACTAATCGGATGATATACCTGCTACAGGCTGCCACTGGCAGTGAATCTGATGGTACATCACTTGTATAAATTGACCCGCACGCAGAAGCGTCACTATTGATAGTATACTAATCATTTATGCATCACAACACTATTCCATTCCATTCGTAGGAGATGAACGTTCGGTTTCCTGTCTGTGGCCGGGGAACGCAACTGAACGGCGTCCAGTTTAATACACTTTGAAATCATCTTCCAAGACTGTCCTCGGTATCTATGATAACAAGACAGCAAGTACTGTGGCTGGTCACTGTAAACAGATGCCAGTGAGGCGGGTTGTCTGCCTTTTCTTCCTTGTACTCTTGCGAAACGGGACACCGTGAAAATATTGGTAACCAGCGATCATCGATCATCCATGACGGTTCTACAGTAAGCTTGAGTCTATTTCGAAGGGAATGTCTGATTGAACGACTACAGAATGTCGATCATACGAACGCTATCTATCTCCTCCAACGTCGCTTCCTGCCGCACCTGAGTCTCGATGAAGCTGTCCGTAGCCACCCGTTTGTATGGCTCCCGTCCCCACGAGGTAAGCAAAAGCGCACCGAACGCTGCCTCAGCCGAAAGACGAGCCTCCTTGCACGAGTCGCTGGAATCAAATTCGAGAGAGTTGTCGGAGAAATCCGCATCCAGTAGAGGGGAGATCCAGGGATGGATGAGAACTAAATGTTTCGTCCTTGACAGATCTTCCGTCTGGATCAGTACATTTCCAAGAATGAGCGTCGTGGCACGATAAACAGGAGTGCTCGAGTTAGAGTCATGTCCTGGTTCCAACACGCGAATGGGATCAGTAAGGGGGAATACCAGACCAGAGAGTCTCATTTGACCGGCGACGAGGGACAGACGTGAAATTTTGAAAGCTGATCTAGTTGTTCGTATAATCTAGTAGCCAGGGACAGGTCGCGCGAGGTTCGGGATAACTGCAGTGCCGTGATTTTTGTATCAATATCCTCAATGGCGAGTGGAAGATGACGGGGAACAATTTGGTCGTAGATGGTGAGATCGGGAGGGAGGTAGCTGTGATGACTGCCTGACGTTCCAGTCCAGGCAAGAATTGTAACATTGCTTGAACTTGAACGTGTGAGGATGTGCTCCAAAAGCCGACCCACTGCCTGCTTTCCCTCACCATATATGACCGAAATTGCGACATCGAATATGCCGAACAGGGAGTATGCGATGACTTCCTTGCGTGTCGTCTGGCGTTTCGAAGCCAAATAAAGCTTCTCACGTACTCTGTCGAGCCCGGGTTGAAGCTTGTTCAAATCCCGAGTAGCGAATATTGTGGCACGTTCCGTCTCTGAAAGGATGACGGGAGATTCCTTGTGGTTAAAGATCATCAGATTGAGGTATGGTTTCCAATCTTCCGTGTAGAATTGCACCACCTGTGAAGCGACGTATTCCTGGTATGTCCAAAATGCTCTTCCGAGAAGGTGCACGATAGTGAGTGATGACCCATGATACCACCGGAACATGGCAATAACCGATTCCTGCCGCCATCCGAGACCGTTTAGGGTTCCAGCTACCAATCTTAAGCCCTATCGAGGGAGTTGGCCAGATCACAGAGGTGCTAGTGACATGTGAGGGCGCGACCCCGGATAGATTGGTTGCACTTGGGGCAATAACGAGTGCGTAAATGGTGGTGGTGGAGGGGAAGGTGGGGGCGATTCCCACAGGTCAATCGGGCTACCCGCCGGCACTTATTCGCTGAGTCGGTTTAAGGTTCCACTCCCTCCTGATCTGATCCCCAGGTGCGCTACCTCTGAATCTAATCCTGCGTTTTCTAGGTCGTAATCGATCCGTTCTCGACCATTCTCGCCAGCGTCATCCTGTCATAACCACTTGTATTCTTCGCACGCCTCGACTTGTTTCTCGCCGCCATTACGGTTGTATTTGTACTCGACTTCGTCGGTTCCAATTCTACCAACCGAGCTTCTCACATCCGCCGACACGTGAAACTCAGGTTTTTCGCTTTAGCCTAATTGTTTTTCTCGCCCAGCATCATGGTCACGGTAGCGCCACGGTAACCTAACTCAGAAAAGAAAATTACTAGTTACCCTGACTCAGCCTGATTCGATGTTACATATATTCTGGCGTCAAGTTGAATGCTCCAGCGCTCATGCCTCCCAATTCAGTTCCAGAGTCGCAGCCTCTCAATGATACGCCTGAACCTGCTTCATACAACTCCGTTGCCATTTCCCCTGAAGATCCCTCGCCATTGATTCGGAACAATGTCTCTCCCGCCGATTTCATTTGGATCCTGTCTGGTCTCTGGAGTGCTGTTTTGCTTGCTGCCATCGACGGTATGTTTTCGTGGACCTTCAGACGTGCGTCATTTGAGCATTTTTCAACAGGTACGGTCGTGGCCACACTCGTATCGCCTATCGGAAGCCACTTCAAAAAAGCGGAGCAATCTTCGTATCTCGGCACTGCATACTTACTCTCCGTCTGTTGCTTTACTCCCTTATATGGTGAGTTCTAACCATAGTAGCTCTCATCATTCTGGCAATAAATTTGTGCTAGGACGACTATCGGACATTTTGGGACGAAAGGGCGCAATGCTTCTTGCCTTGACATTGTTCGGCAAGTCGCAGTCTTCACTGGGAATACACCTTACTAACTTGAACCTACCGCAGGATCTGGCACGATCGCCTGTGGTCTTGCTCCTTCTATGGAAACGCTCATTCTTGCACGAGCGATTGCTGGCATGGGTGGAGGCGGGTGCGTCCGTCGATAGCCTTTGAAATTTATCATTGCTCACCAATCATCCCAGAATTGCAACAGGTCCGTTTGTGGTCATCGTTCTCCCCATCCTGAACTCACGTTTTCCAAGTGGCCAGCGTTGCTATGAGCGATCTTATGCCATTGTGCGTGACCACTTCCCTCAGGTGTCTATCAGTCGGACTAAACCTTTTCTTCAGAAAGCAGAGAGGCCTGTATCAGGGAGTGACCTCTGCGTAAGTGATTCCATTCGACGACCGGAGACCACTCCTTGAAAATTTTGCCACTAGTTTGTACGGTCTCGGCGGAGGTATAGGCGGTCCCATCGGAGGATGGATAAACGATACCTGGGGATGGTACGTCTACGTGCACGTGTGGTATTGCTGTTCTACTCTTACTTCTAGACCAGGCGTGCAGCTTTCCTGTTGCAGGTGATGACGATGTCCCTACCGCGAGATGCTAGTGATGCTAATTTGCCTTCTCGGATAGACACCATTGCTAATCATGTCTTTCGTTTTAATATCACTCAAGCTCAACATGAAATTACCAGATGTCGTCGCGAATGAAAGCATATATTTGAAACTTCGTCGCATAGATATCCTTGGATCGTTCACCATGGTAGTTTCCATTGCAAGCATGCTATCTGCGTTCAGTATTAAAACAACAGAAGAACTACCATGGTCGCATCCGCTAATTTGGGGATTGCTCACGTCAAGCTGCATTTTCGGGCTGGCATTTGTATTTGTAGAAATGCGATGGGCGCGGTATCCCGTTATGCCGCTACGTTTGGTGTTGCAACGCACAACATTGGCCGTTGCCTTGTCCAATCTCCTGGCGTCACTCACCTCGTTCTCTATGGTGAGTGAATTGGTAAGTGAATATGAACGATGATAACCTCTTTCACAGTTTTACAACGTGCCGTTATACTTTTCTGCAGTCAGGTTGAATTCGTCAACGGACGCGGGTGAGGGAGAAGAGCATTTGCGCACCCATGATCCGATCTAAAATCATCTAATCCAACAGGGCTCCATTTGCTACCACATTCTGTGTGTCCTACTCCCCCCTCCGTAATTCGAGACTTATCTACTCTAGGTCGCACTGCCTATTGGCAGCATTTTCGCTGGTTGGTCAGTCTGGTCTCTGCTACGGCGAAGATAAAACTTGATCACTGATTTTCTTAGGTTAATACGTAGAACCGGAAATTTCTTAAAGATCAACCTGGGGTCAGCTGCACTTGCCGTACTAGCAAGCACACTCGTTGCATCATGGAATGACAAGACGTCGGCCCTCGATCTATGGCTTGACATCGTACCGCAAGGTTTATCAACAGGTAGTTTCATAAACAGCACGCTGATCGTGAGTGTTTTATTACTGTCTTTCCATCTTACACCGGACGCGTACATAGGCCATGATCGCAAGTGTTTCTACGGAAGACATGGCTGTGGCTACTGGAAGTGAGTTTCACGTTCTGATGGGAAGGTAGAAGAGGCTCTGATTGTCCATGTGATCTAGTCCTATACCTATTCCGTACCACAGGCCAAGTTCTTGGGGTTAGTTTGTCGGGGATAGTGTTGCAGGGCATTCTGGTGGATCAGCTAAGGAAGCGAATTACGGGACCTGGATCTTCTGATGTTAGCAAGGTTGATATGATAAGCTTCATTTGCATGCTGACATCCCCCCCTTTATACAGATCATAAACGAAATACGGTAGGTGGTCCACTGCAGCACTTCCTCTGGTTTATGGACTGACGGCATTTTTTCGCATACGATCACCAGACACTCGATCAATTCGATCCCCGAGCTTGCTCCTCCTCTTCGGAATGCTGCAGTAGAATCATATGCGACTGCGTTGCGTGTCGTTTTCATTTCACAAATCGCCACTAGCGCTCTTTCATTGGTGGTCTGTGCATTTATGGAGGAGCATCCTCTTTCGTGCGTCTCCATTTCGAATTGCAGCACGAGTGCTTGCTATAGTGACATTCTGTTCCACAGATGATCGGTGAATACCCCAGAACAGAAGGTTTCCATCAAAAATGATAGATTCGAAGACCCTTGGACCTTTTAACTGACGCGACCCATATGTTGACCTAGGTCTGACATTTCTTCGTAACCTGTTGCGTATTCCTGTCGCTGCCAGGCCGTGTCTACCTTCCCCTTATCGTCCTTTCTTCTCGAAGTAAAAGTGTAGTATAGTATTTATCTACGCGGTGCCAAACTCTGAGCCTTGCCACACCAGAAAAAAGAAAGCCCAGAGACAGGAAAGCCGTTTCACACTCAGATTCCGAAGTGCGCGTCGGCCCGGGGTCCTTTCCGAGTCATCAATGTCTTCAAAACCCCATCAACGTGATGATGTAGTTTCGTTCACTTCAAAGTCGCGGGTTCAGTTTCACGCTTCAAATTTCACCTTGACAAGCTGATAATTGTCAATGTCAAGGCGTCGTAGCAGGGATGATGTTGCTAGACCATTCGTTGACATTCCTTTCGTCGTTCTGTTTGGTTCTGACAGTCTCGTTTCTTGTTCGTATTCACCAGACAAACTATGTTGGACAACGCTGAGGTGAGGCCGTTGCTACCTTACCTCGATCGCAGACTTTTCAGAAACCGGTGTGTACCTGTGTCCTTTTTGCGGAGCCCCATCACACTGGGGTCGGCTTCAACAGGCGCAACCGAGGTGGCATTGTGCATGCCATCCAACGAACGGCAACGCAGAACTAGCAGATGCCAATCATGACCCGGTAAGTGTCTCGCATTAAAGAAGATGGAGAGAAGATATGGCTGATAATAATTACTCCATCTCCTTTCCAGAAACTATAACCAACACTAGAGTCGCTTAGTTTCTTCACAAAGGTGTCTACCGAACTGTCAAACTATTTAGACCCTCTGAACGGAGACGGTGTTCCCGCTGACGGAGACGGACGTGAGATCCGTTCCGTTGTCCTGCTGGATGTCATAGATGATATCAGCACTACCTGGGGTATAATTGCTGCCGCCGGGGCCAGAAGCAGAAGCGTTGGTGAACTTGATCGTGCCAAAGTCCGCGAAAGGTATATCTTGCATAAAGTCTTCGACGACCCACTCGGCATCCTGCTCACACAGAGAATGAGAGGACGAGACTTCCTTTGTGACCGTCTGGTGGGTCGTCAGATTCTCGATGACCACATTGCCAGAGGTCTTGGAGGAAGCGGTGACAGTGGACCTTATCTCGTCACCGCCGCTGATGGGAAATCCAGGGAAATAGTAGGCGCCATCGGGATACCACTCGACCCAAGCTGTGCGACGGACGGACGATGAATGATAGATACAGAGTGAAGGATAAATTTGGCTTACAATCGTACGAGGCCTTACCGTCCTTGACAACGAGATCGACGCCTGCCTGGAAGATGGCGTTTCTGCAGATTGGACCGTCGATGCCAACCCAGATGGTCGCGGAACTGTCGGAGCCGTTAAGGGTGGGGATCTTGAACGTGCCAGTGACAGTGGTGAAAGTTCCCTGTTTAGCAAAAGGTATGATTTTGGGTGCGATGGTGGAGCATGGGGATTAGACTAACCTCAGTCTTTGTCAAGATGGCGCCAGCCCAATTACCGTTGTAAAATATGTTGGGAGACTGGCGCTTCTCGCGGAGACCGCGATGAGCAAGGCGAGCCTCCAGCTGAGAAGAAGAAGAGGGAACAGCCAGAACTCCAGAGGCAAGCAAAATGTTGGTGAGAATGCTAACAAATTGGGAGACCATTGTGAGGAGATAATGTCGATGCGACTGGAGCTTCGGCGAGGACGAAAGCTATCCTTGGACCTATTATGCGTTCAACATTCATAATAAAGCAGGCATTGCGGAGTTGGTCACCGGGCATGTTCAAGTTCTCGATGAGGAAGTAGAACCGCATCAGTGTGTTACAGTCCCTCCCCATGACAGTCATGATACAACATGGTCGCGATGCCCACCATGTGTCGCCACATACGGTAATACCTCACTTCTTCAGATTGGTTTTCTAACCCTCGTTGAAGATTCAATACATTTCCGGTAACTTTGTCCGCAACCACCAAAGCAAGAAAGTTACGCCAATTGGAGTGAAAAGGGATTCAAGTTACCTCGACACAAAGGGACCAACTCCAAAGCCTCGCCAAAGTCTCTAGACAAGGAAACGGGTGAATTTGCGCTGTGGTATGTCGATCTCAGATCTCCTGACACCGGCTTGACATCATCACCATGTTATAAGTTCAACGTAACACGTTAGAGTTTGACTCCTACAAGTACTAGTAGCTGGTAAGTAGTAGTAGTATAAGTTTTTGGCGCTGGCCAGCAGATCTGATGATCGTTATGTATCTGAATAAGATTCGGTGTGTTGCTTGCATCACTGTTAGCATCACCTAGTTGACATGAGCCAGCTTTGATCTAGTAGCAAGTTTTGCGAAACAGGTGGCGTAGCGTACCCCTGGCCAGTGCAAAAGGACTTTTTGATGTAGGCCACACCAACTTTAAACTTATGAGATTCTTACGATCAGTAGAATGCTCTTAAATCGGGTTGATGACCCTTCGACACGTTTTAGAAGAAGTGGTCTGTGCTACAACGCGTTCAAGAGGGTGCGTCAAGCAACCGGCGACGACATCTCGGTACAGATTACTGATCTTCGAGTGCAGCGATCATGTCTTGGGATGACTTTTTTGGGGGTCTACGCGGGGAGCATGATCATATTAGTCTCCTTAGGTAGGAAGAGAGTATGATTTTCCTTTCAAATCAGGAAAATCATCTTGAATGCCGAGGTATGATTGGACAACGGTTATTACTCATCATGCCGCTTCGGAAAAAGGGGTTCGACGTCCAGTACTTGCGGTAGACCACCACCATGTATATCGCTGGGCTTCACCTTTCGATGCCCTCGCCCCAACTTGGGGTCGAAGGTTTAGCCGTCCTCACCACCGCAGATTTCTTCGGATTTCTTCTGCGGAAGCTAAGAGCGGCCAAGGTCGCCGCGGAGGGGGAAGGTGCCCTTCCTATCCCGACATCTACCCCGCATACAGTCTTGGAGAAGCTCGTCTTTCCAGTCCAGTCGCTAGCCGTGCTACTCCCGCCTGCAGTATACTGTACTGCCGTGATGTCCAACAATTTTCAGCAGCCCGCCTGGATGTCGAGGTTCGCCTTGCCGGAAGACCTTGTTCGACCGGAGTGGAAGATCCCCATCAGATTTTTGGCCTGTGCTGCCGCCTTTGCACTTAAACTTTCCCTTCGCCGAATACTTTCTTTCTCTGACGAACGTTGGAGAATGATAGGGGTAAGAACTCCCAGTCAAATTAGCTTTGAATGGTGCTAATCGACGTTCTGTTTCAGCGTCGCGAGAAACTCGGTTTGTCCCAGAGTGGCCCGTATACTGTTGTCCGCCACCCTGTGTATAGGTGAGTAATCTTGTTGGGGATGCGACAAATGTTGACCTTCGTCGACCGTCGCAAGTGTGATGCTACTTCAACAAGTACTCAACTCAGTTATGTATTGGTCCTATGTCCCGCTTGCATCCCTCTTTGTTCTTGCGGGTGTGTTTGCTGTTAAGATGCCTATTGAGGTGAGATTGGTGATCACAGTGGAAATGACTGAATGTGTTGACGAGCTTTGCAGGAGCAGGCAGCCCGGGAAGATGACGTCATTGGAAGTGACTACGCTGAATACATGGAAAAAACTCCAGACAGGATCATCCCGTACATTTGGTAGGCGAAGGGGATTTTTTTGTCACTCTTTCAAAGTTTCGGGGAGATGAGGAGAACTCTGTATTAGCTTCAGTGTAGTTAGGTCCTACCCGTCAAGGTTCAGCGATTTTTGGGACATCATTACCAAGTTTTTGACTTGCTCCAGCTCCATCCCAACGAGTGAACGTTCCCCACCGACTGAAGATCTAACATCATCCATGACTGCTTTTACGCCTCTCCAGCCAAGACCAGACCACTCTGCGACGAGCTTCCCATTGAAGTTACTCTTCAGCCATGTCCTTGCGTATCTTTCGTAGGCCATTGCATCCCATTCCGACTTTTTACCAAACACCACGAGTGCCTCCTCTGATCTGTCCTGGGAGGGTGCCAGTATAGGCGTCGTTGGGGTTTTATCCCGAGCCCAAATAAGGAAGTCGGCATACATGCTGCGACTTTGGACAGACTTGTCAAACCCATGCATCGATGGAACGTGAAGCCGACGAGGATCGAAAAACCGCGAAGTCGCAGCGAACCTGAACGTGTCTTCGACCGTCTCGAAACCCTCTGTCCATCTATCCATGGATAGTCCCATAAAGTCGAAGATCAGTCGAGGGGAATCTGTAAGATAAATCGGAGGATCTGGATGGGGGCTCGCAACCTGATCGTTCGATTGAGAACCCATCGAATGATCAACGTGCGGGCGCAACGATCACCTTCAATCCGTGATGGTTAACAGACAGACCATGACTCTTTGCAATGGCAGCGATGATGATGCCAAGATCTCCGTAGCCGTGAAAGATGGTCATCCTTTCCACTCCTTTCTCGTCTTCGCATACCATGACGTCGACTTGACAATGTACGACGTCCGAGGGCACGGGACATCCAGAATGCTGCAGCCAATCATCTCGACTGATGACGACGGCATAGTTAGATGTCCTGTGCCCGTCGAGCTCGATGCTCTTCACCGCTCCGAGGATGCGACCCACCCGTTCGGGCGTCACGATCTCCTCGCGATCCAAGGGATGGGCTACGACAAAGTCGATATCGCCGTGATCTTGCTTCTCTGGTCTCTCCGGAGGGACTTCGACGACCGCGAAGAGGGTCAAGAGGAGAGCTTTCAGGCGAGCTTTGAGGGTCGAGTAGAGCGACGACGGGAGTCTGGGTAAGGAACCCGGAGGCAAGTCTTGCAGAAAGGCTCTGCCCCCCATGAAGCAAGGATCCTACGTAGGTATTACGCCCAAACGCGGACCCACAAGCCATATCGGTTCGCTTGAGGGACGATCCTTCCAAAGGACAGGAATGGCATGCTTTGCTTTTGCGGAACATACTAGTTAGAGGACGGGTGACTTCTAAACTCCGCTTCGAGCGACCGTCATAATGTCCAAGTTTGCACCCCACCGCAAGTCCTACAACAGCCCTCGCGCAATCTCCACGACCATATGCCAGAAATGTCTGCGGACTGGTGAACGCCGCTGCCACCCTTTCAGATGTGAAATAATATTCAACTAATTTTCGTCGCAGGACACTTCATATACGAGTGTAAATCGGAACGCCCATACATTTCGCGACCTTCACGGACGGAAATGCTTGAAAACCCAAAGGTGCTGGCAAAGTTGAAAGCCGACGGCAAGCCCTCGGTAGAGGTGCCAGAGGAATTCAAACAGAAGTGGGTCTCAGGCGTTTCTGCCATCCACAAGTGCCGCTGACTCTCTTTCAGGAGTGGTACAGCGAATTTGATATTGGAAGCCAAAGAAAAGGAACGGGAGAAAGTGAAGGCAATTGCGTCGGACATTCATACAAGAAAGAAAGCTCGGAGGTAGGCACTACCTTCCCTCAATTCGTCACCTCATGACCAAGGATGTTTTCTTAGATCAAGCCGTTCATCTGGTTCTGATTCATCGTCGTCGGATTCAGATTCATCTGCGTCCAACTCTGACTCGGCTTCAAGCTCGGGTTCGGAGTCTTCACGTTCACGAGAACGCAACGGACGGCGACGTGTTCCTCGAAGAAACGACAGCCGGACCCGGAGCCGTTCCACCTCTGTATCCCGTTCCTCAGATAATTCCAGTGGACGAGATTGATTCAAAATCATATATTACCATCACTCGCAAGGTGTAGGTATGATAGTGGGCTTGTACATTTAGTCGCAACCAGCAAGAGCGGAAACACGCGTATTCATTAGGAGTGCGACGATCAGCCTGGTAGCACATAGTTGGAAACGAGGTTAGGAGGAGACAATAGTCACTCACCCATACAGACCGAGCACCTCTGCGAAGATCAAAATGAGTACCATGGATACGAATATTCGTTGCTCGTGGACGTATGCACGAACGCACTGGACAAAAAATCAGTGGTTTGAAGAGAGACAAGCCAGAATCACATACTGAGTCGCCGACGAAGCCGATTGCGTAGCCTGCAGCAATACCAGTGAAACCACAAGAGATGCCTGCACCAAGGTGAATGAACCCGGCGGCGAGAGGATAATCTTTTGCAGGGTGTACTGCAGAGAGAGCATCGGCATATCGTTCACATAAAGAGAATTGAGCGGGACGAACGTGAGCCAGAGATAAGTACCGACACCACCAATCCATAGACTGCTATGATACCAGACATGACGACCGGTACGAGAGACTAGCGGTGACGAAATCGTTCGTTCCTCAAGAGGCTGCGCAGGAATGAGTGTTCTGGGCTCACCCTCATGATCAACTCTGGCTTGAATGTGCCTATGCCAGCAATACCAATACCAGACTTAGCAGTTCCAAAGGCGGCACCCATGGCTACGCAGCGGAATCAGTACAGTTCGAAGAGGTGTGTGGCCTTGGCCTGAACGTACTGCTGAATATCATCTGCAACGATAACGCAAAGCAATGAGCGAAACGACACGAAAAATACTTCCGCGAAAACTGACCGCGCATGCTACTCCGGCGAATCCAAAGAAAGGAGCGTACGGTGGACATAGATCAGAGGACATAGTGGCAACGACCAAGATTTTGTCTGAGCGAATAACTGTTGAAGGCGCTGATCACGTGCCGGACATAAACTATTTGAAAATTACTCGTGCTACTACAGTTCCTGGTATTCGCACGTTCCGATAGAGCCCCCCGTCCTTACGCACACTGACCTCGCCAACCTTACCAGCACCTCCTTTGTCGAGTCCACCCAATGTCCCACCCCTGTCGAAGATACCATCATCCAGCTCCCGTCGTATTGTCGAGGATTCCGACCAATTGTCACGAACACCGCCAGGCAGTTCTCCATCACCAAAGCCGATATGTGGGTCTCCAGCAACTATGATGAAACGTCGTCTGCTTGAAGCAGGGGACGAAGAGGTTTTGTCTCGCCAAAGGGCTAAACCCCTACTTACATCGGTGAGTATGTTTCATTCTTCATTGTAACTATTCATTGAACAAGGTTGTATGTAGGCATCGGTAAGGAGGAAGCCAGAGGTCGAAGATTTACATGCGCGGCGGGTGCTAGAGCTCGCACAAGCAACTCGTGCTACTTTTGCGGCGCATGTCGAGTATCAGCGTCTTCGCAAAAAAGAACTTGAAATCATCCAGCAGATGGCCGGAGACGATTTTGAGGAAGTGGAATGGAAGGGCACTACGGTGCCAACACTCAGAAGACAGAATGTAAACGGGGCGTAAAATTGGTGGGGAACAGGAGCGAGAGCAGTCGCTCTTACTACGGGATATGTATCACGTGTGACGATCACTGGCGTACAAGGCGAGGTGATTACACGGAAGAATTTTTGCAGGAGGCTGAATTGCAAGCAGCTCACATTAAAAGTTCTTTACAGAACGGAGTGGTTTTCGACAGAGACAATATTGATCAATGTAGTGATCCTGATTCCTCGGATGGTAGAGGTAGTAGTTTGCTTTCCCCTTCCCCCTCCACTAATACTTCGTCTGATTTATGATTCGTATGCTTATACCTGTGTTTCAGTAACAGCGTAGTCTAAAATAATACAAGTTCTATTACACCATCGACTCGTTGTACCACAGATTGACACCAGTACATATTCATTATCATATCCCGTCGTGAAAACCAGCTATACTACTTACAAATGGGGGACCAGCGGTGGCACAATAAAAATCCACCTTTTACAGTAACAAGCAATGCGAATGCATGCAACACAAATTTGCATGCCAGACTCCAGTGGTCATTTCCAGCTAGATGGAATATCTGAAAAGTGGACTGTCGTCGCCGTGATCCCTGAAGTCATCCATCTGGTCCTCGGTGATTCCACGTTCACGGCACGCCAACATTCTTTGCCTGTTGATGTTGTGGTAATTCCACATTACAATCAACGTTAGCGGTATCCTAACGCGCCATCAGTGACCACGACAAGCCAGATACATCGAGGGGAGACGCACACTAGGGACAGCAAACCAATGTTTGTCCCAATAGCGACTTTGAACCGTGGTGGGTCAAAAAAGATAAAGGCCGAGCATATCCTGCGATGGTTCCATTAAACCATTCAATATACCAAGGGCAAAGATCACTTACCCTCCCAAGTTTCCAAAGCCGTTGATCATTGCAATGGCAACACTTCGCTTGACCTCTCCCCCAGCGTTCGTGGTGGCCCAGGCGAGGGTAAGAGGTACGGCCGAAAAAACACCCATTGCGCTGAGCACAACACCAGTAAGCGCAGCACCAGGACTCGTTTGGGTGTACAGGATAATGTATCCCACCAATCCGACCAACGCCGCACCAATTACGAACGGCCCTCGAAGCCGAATTTTGTCAGAATAAATCCCCACAAGAACGGTGGATATGCATGCTGCGAGGTAAGGAGGGACAGAGAGGAGTTGGGAAGTGGTAACAGAGAAACCGAGTTCATAGATAATGGTTGGTGTGAAAAGGGAAATTGCATAGCTGGGGATGACCAGTCTAATCCGTTCAAATGTCAGAGAGACCGGTTAGTTATTTGAAAAAAATCCTATTCGCGTACCCGACGTATATAACGAATTGGATGTAGATTTTATAATCCTTGAGTGCTTGTAGAACGAACTGGAAATCGTAATGCGTAGCAAGACCTTGCAAGTCGGATTTCAACATTTCGACGACATAGCGCCTTTCAGTCTCTGTCAAAAACGATGCCGTCTCCACTTTCTGAACGGATGTAAGGAACTATGTCAAACTGATGCGAGGATGGACAGACGTCATATATAAAGAAGGGTGCTGTGAGTGCGGCAAGCACTGTGGCTGCAACGATGTCAAATGATCGCTCCATTATTAACAATCAAGACAAGTTACCCATGCCCTCCAGGCAAAACTAGAGACTTTGAATGAATGATAATCTCGCACAATTACATGAAAATGACTCACAATCCACTGCCAACCATGCAGACCACCGAGCCTGCCAGTGAGAAATAAGGCTTGGGTGATCGACGAAACGACGGTCAAAGGTACTACCTACCCATCCATTTTTTCGATGCCAGATCTTTTGGTGGGTGCGTGAGTGCTACATTGTTCTGAATCAGGAGGGACTTACGCCAGAACACCACCGAAGGCACCCGCCACAATTGCGGCAGAGATGAATAATGCGAGACGCTTTGCTCGTTCGGCGCGTGGATACCATGAAGAGATGTAGTATGTCACGCCCGGAACCAAGCCAGCCTCGGCCAAACCGAGGAGAAATCTGGCACTGTACATTACGGAATCCAACGTCAGTGACCGCAAATGACCGCTTTCGGAATCCTTACGCAAGTAGTGTTTTATATGTCTTCACCAGACACATCAAAGTCATGGTTAGACCCCATACAATCATGATCACAGGCACTGCACGAGGTCTTCTCGGTCAGCATCCGTAGCTGAGCGGAAAGAATCGTCACCGTACACCATCGGGATGGTCTAACGAGTTTCATGAGAACGTTTCTGTAAACGTGGTTTAATTCATGTATCGGGTGCGCATCACTTGAGATAACTCACGATGGGACTTGCGCAAGACAATACGGAACCTACACAGTTTTGGTTGCATTCGGCCATGGGAAAATCAAATATGCGTACGAAGAAGATCGCAGCTGCAGTATTATATCGAAGCCCGACAAGTTCGAGGTCAGTCTCCATGCCTGCAATCTTGGCGTTGCCTAAAAAAAACTGGGATAAGCGATATGGGCTTATTCAGAACGTATAGTGATACTTGCCGATATTGGCGCGGTCTCTGGAGTGGAGGCAGAAAATCAGTCGATGGAAAGTGGCCAGAGAGTAATCTGATCATAACTCACAAGAAAGAGAGGAGGTACAGCAACGAGACGAGTGGTAAGATATGCAGATCCAGTTTCCTTAGCACCCTAGCATGGTTCTCAATGCCAACATCCCTGGCCTCCTTGTTGTGGATGGTAACTATCTCGGCATCAACCTTTAGATCGTCTGAAGGTGAGTGGGTCATAGTATGAAGCTTGAGCACGTCGAAGCACGTCGAAGCGCGGGTGCCGGACGAGATGGGATTCTAATACAACCCTGGCCAAGTATCTTGTATATATTTAAGTTTCACGGCTTCTTGAAACAGGGTAACGCCGCTTCGGAAGGAATAGCCAATGCGTGCTAAAGAACACCACAAACTCGGCGGCATAGGCACATGAGCACCCGTTTTCCATCTTTGAGCGCCTTCTGTGAGCATTGAGTAGAGTAAATAAGCGTCACCAGTTTCAGAAGGAGCTTTCTGAAACACGGGAGATATAGTAGATACAGAAAGGAAAGGTTTTGATTTAGAGGAGGCTGGTGAAGTGCTGGCCAGCGGCGTTGTCCGTGAAACGCGAGAAGCTTTGATATAACCTTGGATCAATCGCACATGCGAGGGGTAAAGATCGACGAGGCTCACCCCCATACATTTGCGTCGGCAATCTTGTATTCCAGACCGTCTGCCGTCGAGCGCGGGTGCGCGCGGGCCGACGACGCCACGCCCGCGAACTATACACTTACCATTTTCGGTAGGCAGGAGAAATATCTTCAACCCGTAACTCTCCGTGGTCCACGGTCCGCGGGTCACTTTGGGCGGACTGAGTGGACGACATTCATTCTATTTATACTCCGTTACTCTGCATCATAAATCTGCCACTACCAAAACTCTCACCGATGTTCATCACTGAGAGCAACGCCCACCAATCCAACTACTGCCCCACTAACCACGGACGGTCCTCGAGGCCGAAGTTTGTCAGAATAAATCCCAACAGCAACGGCGTATATACACCCTGCGACGTAGGGAGGGGCCGAATGATCATAGGTGCTGTATGGTGTTCCAGGTGTTAGCATCCAAAGCCGAGGCAAAAATGATCGGTATACTCCATCGGGATGGTCTGAAGAACTTTTTCTGTCAAGGTCGCTTAATTGTGCGTCTAGTGTATGTTAGTTCGACTTTGATAGAATTTGCGTGGGATATAGCAAAGCGTTGGTCGCATTCGGACGCGCAAATAAAACATGGGTTTATACGAAGAAGATTGTCAGGTCCGACAAACTCGAGGTCAGTCTCCATACCTGCAATCTTGGCATTGCCTAAAAACCACGATAAGCAATATGAGCGCATTTGGGCCGTAGTGGTGGTACTTGCCGAGACTGGCGCGGTCTCTGAAGGCATGATATTAGCGGAAGGGAGATAGTCAAAATAGTATAACTCACATGGAAGAGAGCGTCGTTGAAATGAGGGGCAGGATATGCCAATCAAGCTTCCGCAATACCTTGGCATGGTTCTGGATGCCAAGACTCTTAGCATCCCCAGCCTCTTTGTTGTTGAGGGGATCTATTTCGATAACAGGGTGGCTGGGACATATCGGCGCGTCAAAGCACATCGAAGCGTGAATGGGGTGGGAAGCCACGGTCCGAATAAGTGTATCATACCTGTCAGCCTCTCGAAGTGCGTCGATCCTTGAGCGACTTCTGGGAGCATTCCAGAGTGAACGAGAAGGAAAGTTGAAGCATAGAAGACGCATGGGAGAGTTGAGGTGGCCGGCGAAAGATAGGGTCGTTCCCTGTGGTTCATGAAACACCAGGAGCGTCAACCAACCTAGGCGCGTTGACTTGGAGGTATAGCAACGATCATGCGAGAAGGGAAGGGATAGAATTCGGAATACTTTTGAAGAATTGAACAGGTACCCAGACCCAGATTTGACCGAACTCGAATCACTGCGTGCCGCAAGGTCGCATTATATCCAAGCCCCAATAAGGGACCAATACCAATATCGTCTATTGGAAAGTGCTGCACACCAAATCTTCGGTGAAGATGTCCGCGAGGCTGTGAACGAGCCCACAGATGTCCCGGTTGGCAGAAACACAGCGGCAGTAGATCATGTATACGTCCTTTAACTTCGGACATCCTGTCAAAAACGCTTAGTAAATCTCAGCGTGATGCATCATGTCAAAATATCCGGATAAAAGGCTGCAGAAGTGATGACCATGTGCCAAGCTCAGCACCACCCTCTAGGTGGTCCTGTCTGCAATGGGTCCGAAATACTAGCACGACTTGATGGGACGTTTCATGATGAGAAAGTACTCCTATTGCGGCTGGCTCTGAATGTGAAACCCGCAGCACAAGGCAGGTGAGGAATCGTCGATGCTCACCTGTGATGATCACGAGTCATGTAACTCAAGTGCGGCGTGAACAAAATACATACCTCAGCTCCGAGGAGAAAGTGATCTGCCAGTGAGAGAAGAAGGAATGCTGCGCTCGGTCTAAGTAGAACTCGTCGCTAAGGTGCGCATGGACGAGGAGCATAAGGTATTATAACAGATGATCGATATCAAGTATGGACTGTCAATAAGAACGAAAGAGGAAGGATACCGACGCTGACTGTGCTGACTCTGACAGGGAAGAGATGTATTCTCGAAATGTGCATATGAACTAGCTCTTCTTCATAATCCTTATACGTATGATACGTCTTTTTGCCGATAAAGATGACTTTGTACGGACTCTGTGAGCGGGAAATGAGGCGAGAATTAGAATCTACTTTGCCCTCGTATGGCTCGGGAGGTCACAGTCTTATTTTGATAGTGAACTAGCCGAGAGTAGCATTGTTCGACTGCCAGAGGATGTGAAAGGATGGGTACGAACCCGTTTTCCGAGTGTAATTCACTTGCAAGTTCTTCTACTGCAACGGCCCTTTGCGTCCGACGCCGACCAAGTACAGGTTTGGAGAGGCGTCTTACACCGACTCTACTTGACAGAACCATGCCCAGCGGCGGGTGCGCTTGCGGAAGTGTTGCGTTCTTGAAGATTCAGGATTTGGATATGTAATAGTCTGCTTCAACATGCGTTGCATGCGCTCTGCCGCGGTGGGCGCTGCCGCGGTCAGCATCAAACGCGCGTCGGATATGTCATTGACTTACATGACCGTTACCCCAACTCCAACTCCACCGCTCACTAATTTCTTAGACTTAGCCTTCTACCGGTGATCAAGCAGACGACATGGTTTCTGAATTCTTGGTGAATAATGGCTTACGACGCTTGTCGTTCCCCAGCTCTATGGCTTGCTGATTGTCATATCCGTGGGGCCATGATCAACCAGGGGAGCGCTGGGCGGCTTTGGGATCGTCGATTCTGGCGGCGGGGTGTTGCGGTTATGCTCGATTTGCTCTCCTGCTTCTCTTTGAGGACCTGGAATTTCACTGAGTTTGTCCTAGGCGTTTTACGTAACTCTGCGTCTATTCAAGTTGGAATTCCGCAACGGCTCATCTTCAACTACTCCCCTTTTGCTCAACCAAATAACAGCACGATCCCGCGCTGTAGTATTAAATCTAGCTGTTTTATTTCTCGCCGATTTTAATAGCTTTCTTTGTCCGAGATTCTGGACATGGATCGAAGACGAGGGTCAATGCGCCCAGCTTCGTCAGAAGGTGGGTATCTAAGCTTGTCCTGTGTGTCAATCATGTATACTTCCCGTTAAACAGAGATTGAATACTGGTCTTATGCAAGCAAATCGCTGGGAGCACTATCCAGCATTTATGCTAACCAAGCCAGCATTGAAACAATTGGACGCGCCAACCGACTGATGGCTATGTGGCCAACTGATGATTCGCTCCCGACCGAGAGCTGGGAAACGCTCAAGACTAACTATACACGGTTGTCTACTGCGTTGAAAGAGGTGCGCCGTAATTGTGATGAAGAGATAGAGTGAGAGACTTTCCGAACACCATCAAGCGGCAAATGTAATTCATGTCAATGATAGGGCGTTCAATGACGCTATTGAACGAGTCAATGTTCTGATCGGGCTTCGAAGAGCGTCCGAAACATTGCCGCAAGGTTCTCTTATTTTCTCGATCAACCCCTCCAGTTTTCTGACAACATTCCGTGACAGAGAAGCGCAATAAACGCCCACGGCCTCCTTCGCCTTCTCCTACTTCTACTTCCATGACTCCTCCAGTCACTGGAGCACAGCGTTCCATGACAGCAGCTCCTATACGGGGATCCACTGCCCCCTCACCCGCGATCTCATTCTCTCGAGAACCAAAGGCGCGGAGAGAGGCATTAGCAAGGCAGCTCCCTTTACATGAAGGGCGTAGAGTCGCCTTTCATCCCCCCCCTGGAAAGACTGCAGATGGAAGTATTGTCGACGTGGACGAGAATGCGTGGATTTTGGCTGTCATCACCAAATGCCTCAACCAGGATAAGAATCGGTGAGTCGTTTTTCATATTCGAGGCAGTGGATCGAACACTTTGCAGTTATGAGGTCCAGGATGCGGAGCCACAAGAAGACGGCCAACCCGGGCAGTGTTACAACACAACTCTTCGAGCTATTATTCCTCTGCCTGACCCCACTGCCCTGCCGAGCAATGCGGCACATCCAAATGCTTATCAAGAATTCCTGACCGGTTCAACTGTACTAGCATTGTATCCTGATACCAGCTGTTTCTACCGCGCTGAGGTGATAGCATCACCAAAGGAACCTCTTGTTCGTGTGAGTAGCGATGATAGGAACCTGGAAGCAGATGCTCAAGAGTCTTCTGATACAGGGAAGCGCCCAAAAGCGATTGTATATGCTGAAATTTGAGGATGACGATGATCAGGTACATTCCGTGTTGGCAGAATATGTTGTCGAATGGCCTGGTACATGATCGTTTATCTTTACAATAATTCCTGACTGTGTACTACTCGTTGCAATAAGGTAGGGCGAGTAGGCGTTGGAACCCCGGCTGCCAGTGGGACCCCAGATCCTCTTCGTCGGAAAATCGATTCAGAGGCTTCAACATGCCGGGAGAAGACGTCATGCGGCAGGCAGCCTCAATGACCCCCTATAAAAGCGGGATAAAGTTTGTGGACTGAACAACGTCAAACTCAACCATGTCCATCAGCAGAGTCCTCCATGAGTTCCGGCCCCTGTTCCGCATGCTCGAAGAACCGCTGACCAGGACACCCGCTGCGTACCAAGGCTTTCCGCACCGACCCTTCTTTGCTGACCCTTTCTTCACCTCTCCGACCACAATCCACCCTGCTCTGGACCTAACAGAAGAAGGGAATAACTACGTAGTCGAGGCGGAATTGCCTGGGGTCAAAAAGGAGAATGTCGATATCACCGTTGGCGATGGAGGTTGTAGCGTCACCATCCAGGGTAGAACATTCAGTCATCACCAAGCTGCATCTCCGGCTTCCACTAGCGAGACGGAAGCTGGTACCTCGCAGACTGAAGGTCCGCATATTTAGTATGCAATATCCGCTTCGCTAATGGTGAATGCAGGTGCAGATGCAGTTGTAAGCTCGGAGGCGCCTTCCAACCAGTTGACGTCAGAGCGTCTCTACTCCGGAACCTCATCCTTCACGAGGACTGTGTGGCTTCCTCGCCCAATTGACAGTTCGAAAATCACAGCCAAATTAACTGACGGGATCCTCACCCTGAAAGCTCCGAAGATGGAGGACAAGGAGAGCATTAAGATTAATGTCGATTGATAAAGCAGAATCGATAATAGTTCACTCGGTGCGCAAGGAATAATCTGGCTATTTTCTGTATCTTTACATTGTAACTCCATGTATACTGTGCTTGCTGCAACTCTTTCAAATGAGCAGTCAGACTCTTCGAATCGTGAAGCAAAAGTTTGATTAGAATGAGACTTGCCCATCATGTACTATCACAGTGCGGCATCACCCGAAGTTGACATGGTATCGCGGGTGAAGACTCCAGTCAACAAGTGCCGTAAATTACTACATAATCTATAATCACTTTCAACCTACTGCAGGCCAGTAAGTATTGATATCTCAGTCGTCCCATTCTCTGACCAGACCCTCACAGAAGATGTGGACAAACCAAGTTACTACTATCTGACCCTTGATGACTTCCAGGCACACCTCTATGCCATCACGAAAGGGAAACGGTTTATTTAAATGTGAACCGCAAAAACATCCCGGGAAGGCTTTTGGTGTCAGTTATCCATCATATATGGGGATTCGGCAACTTATTGTGGGCCGCAGTGCTATCTCGGCTCCGACCTATAAAGCCACCAAGACGTATCTGGCTCAAGCATACTCCAAAAGCATCCCTTCCCGCAGTACGAAATGGCTAGCGTTAAGGAAATCGACCTCGATGTCGAGTTGACGCATAGCAATTACGAGACAAATTTATCCATCATTCATCGCGCGGATGATGCTCTATTGAGAAGACTTGGCTACAAGAGCGAGTTCAAGAGAGAATTCTCAGTATGTCCACGACACGATGAAGTACTGCCTGATAGTGACATGAATCAACGCGCCTTAACAGCTCTTCGAGACGATATCATTTTCCCTCGTCATTTTGTCCGTCTCAGGTGGCATCATTAGCGGGTACTCTTTTCCTCTCCAAGCAGGTGAGTGATGGGTCCTGCACCTGTATCCGCCCTAACACAAATTGCGTTAGGTGGACATTTTGCCATGGTGTGGGGCTGGTTTATCCCTTGCATCTTCATCTCATGCGTTGCGGCTTCCATGGCAGAACTCGCGTCGTCCATGCCGTATGTCGCTCTTCCTTCAAAATCATCCGTCTGAGTCTGACTTTCCCGAAAAAAGGACGAGTGCGGGGCTCTATTACTTTGCTGCCAAGATGGCATCTGAAGAGCAGTCTGCACTTGCTTCTTGGATTACTGGATGGGCCAATATCACTGGCCAGGTGACTCTGATTTGCTCAATAAACTATGGGTGGTCGGTGTTGTTTCCCGTTTACTTGGTTACATCGCTGACGGTATTCTTAGCACCGAACAAATCGCGACTGGCATCGCCATGGTTACTGATGGTGCAGTCGTTCTAGGCTCGGGGGCGATGTTTGGGATCCTATTAGCAATACATGTAACCCAAGCTATCCTTTGCTCCTCCGGCACAGCCACACTGGCACGGATGACCGTGCCAGTACTCGTCCTCGTACGTAAGTGGTAGTCTTGTTGATCAAGTTCGCGCAGTGACCATGTGCAGTGGCGACGACGATCGGCGCTATCGTTTCACTTCTGGTTTGCTCCAGGGACATCGTTTCTCCCGTGGACGCGTTTACTAAATTCGAGAATAATACCGGTTGGTCGAACAGTGAGCACTTGAGTCTTGCTTGACCAGTGTGCGTGCGTGCTGACCGAGGATAGATGGCTGGGCGTTTATTCTATCATTTACCCAGCCGATGTGGTCCATGACAGGATGTGGGTTGATGATTGCCTCCTGCACTTATACCTGGCTTACCAGCTATTCTTCCAAGACGATTCCGCAGTACATATCGCAGAAGAAACGTCGAATGCGGCTTGGGCAGCTCCCATTGCGATCATGACTGCAGTACTGGGAAGCGAAATCCTTGGCTGGTTGATGTATATCGCGATATCTTTCGCCACTGCTTCGGTCTCAGGGGCTTTGCAGTCAAAACTTGTACTGCCCATTGGGGACGTTTTGCTGAACGTCCTGGGTAGGAAAGGTACATTTGTCCTATGGTGGTCGATAGTCGTGCTTCAGGTTTGTCGCTTTCTCGATCAGCAATGTAGATATCTGAGAGGTATCCAGTACCTTTGCGGATGCTCCCAAGTCGTCGATGCCTCCAGAGTTACATTTGCCTTTTCTAGAGACAATGCACTCCCTGGCTCACGCTGGTGGAAACAAGTCAACCCTCGTACCTACATTCCTCTGAATGCGGTCTGGATCGTCGTCTTCCTGTCTGCAATATGCGGAACGCTCTCCTTCTCAGCGGCCGGATTCGACTCGCTCGCATCGTACGTCGCGTTGAATACCTCTTGTCGTTAATCGTCTGATTTTTATTTTGCCCAAAGTGCCTCCGTGATCGGGTTTTACATTTCCTATGTCACCCCGATTTACTTCCGCATAACGTCCGGACACGACAAATTCCAACCTGGACCCTTTCATCTGGGACGATGGTCTAGATTGATTGGGGCGGTGGGTGTCATATGGGTTACTTTGATGGTGGTTATGATGCTGTTTCCCTGGACTCAAACACCCGGCCCACAGACAATGAGTGAGTCTTTCCGTTATTTGGTGTCATGAGGTCTCAATGAGATCAAACACTACGATAGACTATTCTGTGGTGATCGTCTTGTTCATTTTCCTCTTCTCATCCGGTTCCTGGATTTTCTCGGCTCGGCATTGGTTCACCGGACCCATACCCAACGTAGACGTCAATGCTGAAAGTGAGGAAAAGTGAGGCTGTCACTGGGAACAGTGTTCGGGTCCCAGCCGGGGGCTCCATGTCTACTCGCCCTAACTTATCAATATGCAACGAGTATAGTACTCAGTCAACTGTAAAGATCGTCCACGAACGGTCACAACAACCAAACCCGCCAACATGGAATTATTGTACCTGTTCATAGTCGTCCTCGAATTTTAGCGTGTAAATTCACTTTTGGGTTCCCTATATTAGGACCACTCTTGGGCCCATCCGCTTTCAGATTCCTATCACCTCGGCGCGGTAAGTACTTCCATCTGCAATCTTTCCAGGGGGCGGATCTACGCCCTTCTTGTAAAGGGAGCTGCTTTGCTGATGCACTCTGCACCTTTGGAGGAGTAGAAGTAGGAGGTGGCCACCATGATTTTCAGTTGTCGACCGTGAAGGCGCAAAATCAGGATATCTCTCATCATCCATCGTTATTAAGTACGTACATCGAGTTTACTATGACAAGGATGCCCCAACGAAAGTAGGAGCGACACAAACACCATCCTTGGTGCGGATTCTATGGACACCTTTGGTCACAGGATTAATCCAAGCAGCCTCCTTGGTATCTAGAGTTGTGAAACCTTGATGTGCGGAAATACCGATGAAAAAATGTTCAGGCAACAAACTCAGCAAGACCCATACCTGGTTGGATAGTCTCAAAGATTTTTTTCTTGGGGTTCAATTGAGATATTGGTTGGGCATCTGATAGCATTTTAGAACGAATAGATGCGCAAAAGGATCGATGAGCGTACTCTCATATTCTGGTCCTTCGAAGTATACGCGCTCGCCGGGTTTAGAGCCAGGGGGAGGCTGAATCAACTCCACACCTCCTTCCTTCCCGTCTTTTGACGTTGCCTGTTATAACAGTGTCAGCTCTGGGACACGTCAATCAAGAAAATGCGTACGGCAAGAACCATGGCGAAGCTTTTAACGCCACGCATATTCGCAGGCTTGAGATTGCACTAAGTGGAGTCGAGTTAGCTCTCAGTCAAAAGTCATTCATTCCAGAGAAGAGCATCGACGCACAATCGCAACGAGGTACCTGTCGCGCATCTCTTCTATAGGGATGAAGTTAACGAGTCCGGATACCACCGTGCGAGGGCCAGTCTCCTCGCCAAGATCTATTTGCTGTAAATACCAATTCAGACATTGAAAAGCGGCCTGTGATTCGAGACTGACTTCGACATAGAGACTGTCTGCATCAGGATGCTTCTTCACTAATCAATGACTGTCAGCGTGGGTGACGTGCCTGCGGGCATTATCCATACCATCAACAATGTGGCCGACTCGCAAGTCTATCATGGATGGTACAGGTTCTCCAGCATCTTCAGCGGCGGCTTTTCCACCACCAGCTCCTTCCTTGTTCTTCTTGCCTCCATCCTCGGATGAAGCCACATCCTTCTTCTTTTCTTTTTTGACCTTCTTTTCTTTGGGAGGCTCAGTAGCAACCTCCTTTGCGTCGTTTACTACTGCAGCTTTCGCTCCTGCTTCTGGTTGATCGACAGTCTTGGGCGTCTTTTCTTTCTTCTTTGATGGCTCTTGCTTTCTCCCGACCTTGGGAGCTGATTCAAAGTCAAAAGGCACAGTGGAGAACGCAGGCGACAATGCCTGTGCCGCGGCTCTCACGGACGGAAGCGTCTGAATGTGGTCAAAATAACGCGTGATCGCAGGTGTCCCGTAATACTGAGTGGGCTGCAGCTGCGACTTGGACCAGAGTCAGACAGAAGCGTCGAACAGCATTGAAACATACATGACATACCAGCGTCGGGTGAAGGGCTCCATACAGCGCGACGTCAGCGGCCGTGAGGTAGTTGTTGACAAGGTACGTCCGAGGGACCAAGAGGGATTCCAAGTCCTTGGATGGTGTCGCGCGCGCAAGCCGTCAGTTGGGAATCACGCGTCGGGCCGACGAGCTCACCGAGAAACGTTCAGATTTGACGACATCGCCCGCAGCGACTTTGTCTATCCAACTGACCACTTCTAGTTCGTCGTTGTCCGTCTTTCCTGCATCTGCTTGTACATTCGTAACCAGATCTTTCAATAGGGATGGTAGCTTCGAGAGCGATACTTCGTAGGACATCTTCCTTGCAGTGAGATGGTGCCTCCAAATAGGTTGATAACACAATCTAGTCAGCGCGTTCATCTGGGACAATCCGAGTCATCCACCCGGGTGGCGGTGCAGCTGACTCCGGGCTCGGGCATGGACTCGGACACGGCTCGCGCTGCAATGCTGGATCTACGGACGGGAGATATATTCCATCTTTCTTGTCAAGATTCCAGGGTCGGAAACTCTCATATCAAAGAATCCATAAAGAACAAGAACCCAGTGTACTTTCATGACATTGATACCTCCAGTCTCGTTATCCCACCCACACTTCCAAGTTCCTGGAGACTTGAACGAAGGTTTGGAATATCAAGCTTCCAAGTTCAATTGGTCCCTAGTTATACTTTCCTCGACCATCGATGGCAAAATTATTCCCCACTTTCTTCAACAAAAAATCGCCATACATGACTGGCTTATAAGCCTCCGAGTCGTACGGCGTGTCGCCATTTGCTGCGATGGCACGCATTGCAGCCGGCAACGGTTTGACTTGTGCCGTGAAGTTCGGCTCGAAGAAAAACGGAATCCTCGAGGAGGGTCAGTGCAGGTCTGTATAGGACAAGTTGAGATCGTACGAGACACTGCAGGAAAATCCACGACCGATCAGCAAAGGCGTTTTCCACGAAAATACATACACCATACCGATAATTTGTTCCTTTGTGCACTACCCGATGCAACGTACTCTTGTACAGACCATTTGTCCAGATCTCCCACACTACACAACCGTGGGTGAGCGACCTTTTGCTGCTACGGATGGACTCACTCTCGCCAATGTTGCAGACGATGCAGCCGGGGATGGGATCTGCGTTGATCCAGAATCCTTCATCACCTCCATGTTCGTCGGGGAGTCCGTCCAAGACTTCCGGGACATGCCCGCACTTGCGTAAGAATACTTGTAATGCTGATTTCGTGGGATCTGCATAAAGAAGACTAAAATCGATTCGTCAGAGGGTACGTCTTCGACAGTCACGAAGCCGTGGTTACGTCAGGCATCCGTAGTCCCTATGAGCAAGTCAGATAGTTTCTCCGAGAAGTGATCCATCACAAGTACTTGTGTGCCCCGCAAGAGAATCCGTCGTGGTCATCTGGAAGGGGCGGATAGCCTGGAAAGTATATGGGGTCAGTATATTGTCGCTCCATCCTGCACGGAGACTGCGTACGAACCAATGATCCGCATCATCCAGAAACTGTCATCCACCTGAGCGCGCAGTGTCTGCCATTCCTCGACGTCCATCCCTAGTCCATACGCCATCCTGGTGACCCACTCAGTCGTACACACACATCATACGACATGGGCAAGAAAGATACTTGCGCCTCCATCAAGATCATTCCAACCTTCTGCATCTTCTCGATCCATTTCTCATACTTTGCCTGGAAGTCTGGGACACTTGGCCACTGATTTTCTCCCCCAAGCGGTCGCGACTTGTCGGGTTTATCTGCGGGTTTATAAAAGTCGATACCTTCGTGATTGTCTGTCTTGCCGTTCGTGACGTTTTCCTTTAACCTCTGGTAACCTGCGATTGCCAGTGGTGCAAAAAGAGTGAAGTACGTGTGAACAGCAAGTTGGGGTATGATTCTCAAAACGTTGGATCGCACCTCGAGCAAAATCCTGATGCCTTAGCGAGATCTTGTCTTTCTCAGCTTGCGGTAGACCGAAGAACTCTCGTGCGAGTCGTGTCAGTTCCTCTCCTTCGGCGGGGTCGACGCACTTGGAAATATCTAGATAAAAGAACCCATATTCCACACAGGCAGAGTGCAGCGCCTTGGAGACCGCTTCCCGTTCCGCGTGATTGAATGACGATTGGGATTCCCAGTAGGGCGCGATGTTGATAATGGGTAGATGAGAACCACGTTCAACGCTTCCCATCTTGACGTTGCGTCTAATCGCAGCGGCACGCTGAGTGACTCGGAACGAGTGTCAATTCGGCGTTTTCAGCCGTACAAATATGGCGCGTTGATAAGATAAGATCGGTTAAAAAAACACATGGTCACAGACCCTACTTGTAATTGCAGAGCAAGTTTGTGTGGTGGTTCAAGGCGAGTTCGCCACGACGAGTCAAGTGATGTGTAGTAAATACATTTTGGCTGTATGAACGACGCTGAAAGGCTAAGAGTAAGACCCGTTTTCTGGACGCGTGTGCTGTGAATAGATAGTGCGTCCCGGATTTTGTACCATCCGTCCAAATGTGTTCTGAGATTCCGGCATAAAGGCACTGGCTGGGCCTGTGAACTGACCAGGCCATGGAGGAGTGAAAGACGATGGCGTAGAACCACCGGTATGGTTCGACGTCGGTGGTGGCCGTCTCGGTGATGCTGAACCAGGCCAAGAGTCTTGGTCGCGAGGATGCGCGAAGCCATTAGTCCCGGTCATCCCGCTCTCGTCGTCATCCGCTTCGTCTCCACGGGCAGCCCTTGTACTCCGTATGACTCTCCCACTAGAACTTCTGACTATACCCGTAGAGGGATCATCCGGCGCATTGACAGGTCCTAACGGCCTCGCATGTTCGCCTTGCTGGCTCGCATTCGCATTCACATTCGCACTCGCTTTTTCTTTTCCGTTCACTGAGCGATTCCTGGGTTTTAGTTTTCCGTTGAGGTGACTAGCAGACGACGCTAGTCCTGGTAAACTTGTCTGAGTTGCCGAACACATGGCAGGATTTGTCTCTAGATCTTTCTTTTCTTTCGTCTTTCGTCTATCAAGTGCTTCTGCGAGTGACATTGGTTCGGGAATTGTATCTGAATAAAGAGAAATCATCAATGCATGGTAATGGATAGGACCAAGTGAGAAATTACCTTGAAGAAACATGAATTCTTGATATTGTCGGGTTGAGGCCGCTGAAAAGACGTCAGTGGAAGAGGTTTGTACAGGTGAGGCCATGCTAACCCATGTCTACATAGTTGACGATATTCCGATTGAATGCAGACGCTTGGCGATGGCCAGCCTGAACCATACGTTTTATGAATTCCTCCTGAAAAATAGCATGAAACACGAAACTCAGGACGACAAGGGGTCATTTACCGTTGCAATGGATAGGACAAAAGAAGCCTCCTTGGACATGGTGAGGTTGGTTGTGATGCCTTGGGAAGCAGAGGGGAACTCGGGTCAACAGCATCCATTTCCGGAGGGGAGAAATGGGACGCACCATCCGCCTGGACTATGTTCTCGACTCTGGAAATGGGCAGCAACGTCGTCCCTGGGACGCGTTCCCCCATTGTTTTCCCTGCTTTCTTCTGAGAAGCGGACGCGTCGGCCCCTTGGTCTGACTCTGTGTCAGATTCCAGTTCGTCCACCTCCACCTCGCCCTCGGAGTCTGTCGGTAGGTTGTATACGCCAGAGCCTTGCGCTTGGGTGTCTGGATCGTCTTGTTGACCATAGGGATACAAGGAAGTTGCATGCGTCAACACGGAGTCGCCACCATAATATGCAGCCATATTGATCTTTGCTAGACCGCGCCTGTGTGTGCGGAGGGTGTCGACACGAGGTTCTGAGAGTGAGTTGTGAAAGTGAGGGAAAGTTGGGAGCGCGGGGTGGAAGGACGGAGAAATGTGACGAGGGTTTGACCAGGGCAGCGCCGGCAGATGTGAACGAACTTGAAGCGGTACTTGTAATAATTAGTACGTCCACGGGAACCTCGACTCATCACATCATCCCTCCCAACCTCAGTAATCAATTTAACCATTCCCCATACTCCGGGTATCCAGGATATCAGAGGGAAATGTATAACGAGTGACTAGC
The DNA here is from genome assembly GCA_038091575.1 of Leccinum subgranulosum. Taxonomy (NCBI): domain Eukaryota; kingdom Fungi; phylum Basidiomycota; class Agaricomycetes; order Boletales; family Boletaceae; genus Leccinum; species Leccinum subgranulosum. The sequence continues at coordinate 229,004 of JBBPOS010000002.1, read as the reverse complement.
TTTGCAAAGGAATTGTGTACATACTATACTAGTTGGTTCCAACAGACAAAGTTTCCACAAGAGTCCGTCGTTCGAACATATATGTCTATTGGACGCATGCAATCGACTGGGCGACTGAATACTACTCTGGTTTCTCGTCAGATGACGATTCATACAACTCCCGGTCTATGTTGGGTATAGGTCCCTTGAACCAATGTCTAGCAGAAAAGATCCAAGAACCCCCTGAGAACAGAAAGATGCCCATAATGATAACGACAGCATAGTCTTTCACTGATTGAGCATTGTCGATGAAAAAGAGGCTACAAGTGAACTCACTCATTGTCTGCGAACCCACAGTTTGGGAATAAGGGAACAGCAGCATCACAACCATGAAGGCGACCCAGGCAACTGCTATTGCCCCAATAGGTCTAGACCACCTTCCGAGGCAAAAGGGTCCAGGTTTAAATCTATTCTTTCCAGACGTGATGCGGAAGTAGATTGGGGTGACATAGGAGACATAAAGCCCAATTACCGAAGCGCTGGGGAGACTGTCAAATGACATCGCACAGCACAAGGAACGGTACGCACGATGCAAGTGAGTCAAACGCCGTCACCGAAAAGGAAAGGAATCCACAGATCACAGAAAGGAGTATAACAAACCAGACGGCATTAACTGGAGTCTGGGTATATCGATTGACTTGTTTCCACCATCGGGAACCTGGTAGTGCGTCGTCTCTGGAGAAGGCAAATATCACCCTGGACGCATCAATAGTTTGAGAACATCCACACAAATACTACAGACACCTCAGTTAAAGCATGACTGGGTTTGGGAGCGTGCCTACCTGGAGTATCGTGATAGACACCATAAGGGCCAAGGCGCCATTTTTGCCCAGGACATTCAAGAACACATCACCAATAGGTAGTGCGAACTTTGACTGCAACACATCCGGAATCGAATAAGTGGCGAACGATATTGAAATATACATTAAGAAGCCAAGAATTTCAGTCCCCAGGACCCCAACCATAATAGCGATCGGAGCAGCACGAGCCGCATTTGAGGTTTCTTCAGCAATGTGAGCAGCAGAGTCATCTACACGATATAAAAATCGTATTCGGAGCAACAACTTAAAGTTAAAAGTGACTTACATCCCGTGAGAGACCACATGGGTGTGGTAAATGCCAGAATAAATGCCCAACCATCTGCACTGTATGAGTTCATGCGCACTCATGGAGTATAAAAACCTACTGTCGGACCACCCAGTATTATTTTCAAACTTTGTGAAGGCGTCTTTAGGAGACACCATTCCTCTCGAACGTACAAGGAGTGATACAATAGCTGAGATTGACGTGGCCACTGCAAGGATGATTGAACGACAACACTGAAATCATAACGCAGTCACCACGTACTGATGATAATGAGAACCAGCACTGTCATGCGGGCCAGAACTCTCGTGCCAGCCGAGCACAATATGGCTTGCGTTAGATGGATAGCGAAAAGTATCCCATAACTCGCTCCGGAACCCAGAACAACCGCACCGTCAGTAGCCATCGCGATGCTGGTCGTGATCAGCTCGGTACTGAGGACAGATTGAGAAAGAGGGTTAACAGTCATACCGAATGGTACATACCAAGAATAATTGATGGAACAAATCAAGGTCACTTGGCCCGTGATATTAGACCATCCAGTTATCCACGAAGCAAGTGCGGATCGTTTTTCAGAAGCCATCTTGGCGGAGAAGTAATAAAGTCCGGCACTCGTCCTTTTAGCAACACTAAAATCAGACTGCCACAGGATTTAAGTCCTAAAGACCTACGGCATGGACGACGCGAGCTCTGCCATGGAAGCCGCAACACAGGTGATAAAGATGCATGGGATAAACCAGCCCCATACCATAGCAAAGTGACCACCTTGCAGATGTGTTAGGAGGGAAGCAGGAGCCAAAAAAAATACAACTGACCGGATAACAAAGGATAAGAGTATCCGGTGGTAACACCGCATGAAACCGCCATTATGGCAAGGGAGAACGAGATGGTCTCGAGGAGCTACAAGTTGGTATTTGTTGGTATCGTGATTGAACATCAAAATTGGATACATACCGAGAACTCTCGCTTAAATTCGCTCTTGTAACCCAGCTTCCGGAGTAAGGAGTTGTCGGCTTGGTGAACGACGGATAGCATCTCCTTGCTGTCGTCAATGGAATCGGAATGTATCTCGACATCCTTCAACGAGCTCGTCATCCTAGTGAGTGCAGATAGCACTGAGTCAAAGTTCAGCAGTCTGGCATCCTGGTTTATAGTCCGCAGGTGCAGATAAGCAGCTTTTCCCAGAGATAAGGAGGGAATAAGTTGACCACTTTCTACTCATCATGTGATAGCTCTACAGCTTGGGAATGGCGAGGACGTGGTCGTTTGACATTAATATTGTACTTGAAATCAATGACGTTCGGCTAACTCCGCCTGCAACTCTAACCATGAATGTCCTTCGACAATTCAGCACTTCGGCGCGGGTCTGTGGGTTCGTATCCAACATTGGGAAGCAACCCATCCCAATACCACCCAATGTCTCCCTCACTCACAACTCCACTTCCCTCGCCGTCAAGGGACCTCTTGGTCAAACAACCGTCCCTCTCGAGTCGTACATGCAACTTTCCTTTCCCCAACCGAACGTTTTGTCTCTCGTCGTCGAGGATGGCTCTGTCAAGCATCAACGTGCCATGTGGGGCACCACGCGATCACTTATAAATAACGCCATCACCGGGATGACCGCCGGCTTCTCTAAGCCAATATACTTGGTCGGCGTCGGATACAGGGCTGCATTGGAGGACGACCCGCGGGGGACCGTCGCAGGTGGAAGCGGCAAGAGGCTTAACCTCAAACTCGGACATTCGCACAACATCTTCGTAGCCATCCCTCCTCACATCACTGCCGAGGTTCCTTCAGCCACGAAAATTGTGCTCAGTAGCACGAACAATGTTGCCCTGGGCCACTTTGCTGCCAAAATCCGAAGACTGAGACCTCCCGAGCCATACAAGGGCAAAGTAGGTTCCAATTTTCGGCTATTTGTCTCCCGCTCACATTCCCTACAAGGGTGTCTTCATCGGTAACGAGACGATACGCCTAAGGGCCATCAAGAAGAAGTAGACCATATTTACCCATTTCGAAAATATACTTTTCTTCACTTTTTCGTTGTGCTTGAAAGAATGACTGGAACCATGGTGGCCATCATGGACGATTGCTCACCTATCCCAGGTTGTGTCGCGGGTTTCACATTCAGAGCCTGCCGCAGCGGTCCATCAGGTTATGGTGGTGTTCGGTTTTTTTGCACGTAGGATCACTTGAGGTGGTACTGAACTTGCACATGGTCATAACTTTTGCAACCTATTTGCGGACATGCTCAATTTCCCTTCGTGCCTCGAAGACACGCGTACGGTTATTTACTCTCAATAACTTGTTCGCGAGAATGTGCCTTGCAACCTAAGTCAACAGACCTCGAAGAGGACTGTTCTACTGCTACGTCAATTCTCGGAATCGATAACTTCGCAGGTTGGGATCTATTTCCTCCCCGGTCACAAATTTCACGCCCTGAAACTACTTATCCAATGGACCATGCCCAGTCTGGTACCTGCTTCCCTTGTTACAGCTGATAAGGGATATTGATAACAGCAAGTACTATGTTTACACGATTACAACTACCATTGCTATTTTCCAACTGCGTCCCTCGCCGAATTTGCCAACTTTCGCAGTGATATATCATAAACAACTGAGGGAGCCATAAGAGAACAGACAGAACAGATAAAATAAAACCAACCTTCTTCGATCTTCTTGAGATCGTATTTAAGGCTATCAAAGCGTCGCCGCAAGGTGTCATTTTTCAGATTGAGCTGAGAAAGGCATTTCAGTTCTCGCAACGAATACTTTGAGAAGCGCTGGTAACCATGGAAAAGCCAGCAAAGATGTCTTTTACAAAGACCGAAATACGAAGTGGTGCTTCGTAGTCTCCAAGCGTCACTGCATTGACGGCAAGCCGTGACTATGAAAGTGGTGAGTTGAAAAACCATTGCTCTACTTTCGGAGACGCTGAAGATCAATAATTTACCAGCTCATTGACAAGGCTGATGAGCCCGTGCAGATAGTCCTCCACAGCTATTGAGAACCTATCTGCCCACTCTTCTTTTACTTGGAAGTTATGAGTACACTGACTTGGCAAAGCACGCAGCAGCAAACAGCTCACTTCCTAGCACCTCGCTAGTTTGGGCAAGCGTGATGAGGGAACCATTGCTCAAGTACTCCGCTAGGGCGGCGGAATATATCGCTGCACGGAGAGAATTTGACCACATGTCCTTCCAGCGCCAATATTGATTAGGAGGGACATTGGATGCGAGGGCAGCGGTGATAACATGATAACTGCGCAAAACCGGTTGAACCGAATCAAGCAGCGGCGGCACTTTAAGCTGGCTGAGTTAAACGACAAGTGAGGAGGACGATCGGGGACAAACCAGCGTCTCTGGGGGTGGAGTGAATTTTGTTCAAGATCCCAACCATGAGGCGGGTTTGCTTGTCTAGATCAGACACTTGATCCTTGATTTTCTTTTATGGATCACCACATATTCTGGTGTAATCGTTTTTAAGCGCCATACCTCTCTAATTTCGACATCTTGCTCGAGGAGTTCGTTAAGATGATCTACGTCCTGTGCATCCATGTGTTAGACACGTGTTGGCGCTTGTCAGCCAAGTCACTGGACTTGGCTCCGACATACCTCTTTGACCATTTGCGGAACGCTGACTTGAAACAACCTTGAGTCATTCCACCTGACACCTTTTTTTTGTTCTAACATCTTTCATGACCACGACTAGCGAAGTCGACAATGTCAAAGCCATACTCGCCAAGCTTCGCGATGCGCCCGTCAATTCAGCGGATTGCTCAGACTCGACATTAGCTCCAATCTTCGCCTATCTCATGAAGGTCCCATCCAACAGTTCAGACAAATGTTACCATTGGTTTTGCTCTCGTGCGGATCAGGTCACTGTCAACGCCGCCACTTTTCTTCTTCGGTTGTTCGCCTATGCCAGCCCCAATGTAAACGAATGGAGAACTAGGATGATAGGGTGCTTGGCGGGGTGTTGTGCTTGTGTTAAGGCCTTTTGCGAGGCTAAGGCCACCTCTCGATCAACGTGAGTTCTTTTGTTCTTTGCTTACGATCGGACGGAAAGATTGAGGCAGATTTCTTGTGTTCTCACTTTCTGACCACGGTCAGACATGATGAAGCTTGTTAGCTGACCGAGAAACTAGGTATTTCGGGGCATTTTCAGATGACATCCTCCGGAGATTCTATGAGAGCTTTGACGCCTGGGAGTTGGAATTTGTGAAGGATGGCCTAGCTTCAGCTGGGATTGGTTTCGGCTCCGCACGAAAGAATTCCTCTGACGTGGGCGGCGTGCCGCCTGCAATAATATACCATGCGGTCTCGAATTTGCACATCCTCCAGGATCCGAACGTCCTTGCAGTAGGACGTTCTCGACCCTCAGTCTCAGCTTGGCCAACAGATGTTCCACCTCCCGGACTCTTCATTCTTATGTTTGACGAACTTCCAAACGTGAGACAGTGGTCAAGGTCTTTTGTCTCTGGTTGTTCCGAGATCCCCATGGCCAAGGATCATTTCGTCACAGGACATGAGGCAGCACTTCGAATTATATTTAAGACCATCGCGAAGACCTCAAGTCCAAACGATGCCTCTGTGTCGCAGATGTCTTCGATGGAGGGAGAAACGTCTTCCGAAGGCTCTTTTTTCTTAACGTCAGAGCCAAATGAAATATGGGCCGGGTTTTGTCAGGTTCTTCGTCAAATACCCACTGAGATGTTATTGCGTTCAATTGGAGGAGCCGATTGTCGAAGAGTTGTCACAAGTCATTTGCATGATGTGGGTCCCCGTAAGTGCATCAAATTTCATGTTTCAATGCATGTCGACTGATTCAATTTTTGTTAGAGTTTGCGCACATCCTAAAGTGCCTGCTCTTTCTTCTTAAGCGCCTAAATACTGGTCTTTGGAAAGACGAGGCACCCGAGTTCCCGCAGGTCGTGTTCGATTCCATCAAGGACAACCCATCCTATATCAAATTGATTGAGGAAGTTGTTCCCCCAGACGAAAAACCCTGGTTTCTTTCATGGTTTGGTGAATATCTACTATCGCTGAAGGATTCTGGCGTATTTGGCGACGCGCTCGCAAAAATTATAGACCTGCTTTGTGAAGAGCTCCAGCACGAAAGGTTCAAGGACGCTCGTCTCGTGGTCATGTCCGCTGCTATACGAGTTAGCTTTGAGTCCGATATCTCTGATAACATTTAGGACTGATACTCAATAACAGCTCCTCTCTTTACTGGTCCGTAAAAGTCAAAATGAAGAACTGGCTCGTCATCGTCAGGCAGTGTCCACTGTCTTGGATATTCATGTCGACACTTTCGTATCGGTTGCTTTCGGGCATCGTTATGCAAACGATGAAAAGTGGAAGGCTGCCCGCATTGCAGCTCGTGATCTTGTAACAGCAAGCCTCGCGCGAGATGTGCGAGAGATCACAAGCGCAATTAACAAGTCATGCGTATTTCTTGCTGGTCACACCGATACCTTCCCCGTATGCACCGTGCGGGAGGATACGTGGACGAAGACATACGAGTCCTTGCAGACGAATGATGCTGATGGTGCTGCCTCTCTCCTGGATCTAATTGCTCAATACGCGCATCTGGACGTTCTGAATGCCCGAGCCTACAAACCAATCTTTTCGAAGCCAAATGCACGAGTCGCCTTCGATGCCGTCAATCGTTCTCTACGAGCTACTAGACAAGGCTTTCTCGAGACCATCTCCAAATTTGCCAACTACAATCAACCTTCTTTCTTGCGCGATGTTCTTCGTCGCCCCGAGGTTGCTAGGAACGTTATGACTCTCATGTTATCTCCAATCGATGATGTCCAAACCACCGCCAAGACCCTGGTCGGGCAAACGTTTGATGTGGACGTCCGTCTCGATTGCTTCCGCGCACTGCTCGCTAATCTACCCGACCCCTCCCTCTCCGCCATTTTCGGGTTCCTCGAAAAGTTTGTTCGATATGCACCCCAAGTAACCGAGGCGTGCAGTTTGTCGAAATCCCTTGTCCAATGTCTCACAGACATAATCGAGGTGCTCTGCTCTGTCCCAGATGGTCTGTTACATTCAAACGATTTCTTGCGACCTGAAGATCCGCAAGGTCCCGCTGCTCAGCTCCCTCAGCTGTGGACACTCATGACGCAGGCCATTACGGTGATATTCAAACGAACTCCTCTCTGGGCAGACTACTTCGAGATACCCGACATGACAGTATGGATGCGGGACGCACTTATTTTTGGTCGGGATATGCTGGCACAGTGGAGGGTCATGGAATCCGCCGCTGTCGCATTTAAAGATGGGGAGTCTGCTGCGCTATCTCGGAAGCCATCCAAGCTATCTCGGGTGGGGAAGCGGATGATGAACGATCTTCAACCTGTTCTACCCGAGCTAGCACGGTGGCTTCGATTATCGGACGAGGAGTTACTGCATCAATCATTTGCTCTTATCCAAACTGTCCTGGACTGCTTCCGGACAACCGGTGTGCCGCCTTCAGAAGCAGGTCTGGCGAAGTTGAACAAGCACGTGGATGATGCTCGTAAGAAGACGCAGGGGGCTCCGAGGACTCGACTCGACTCGACTCGTGTAGCAAAACTCGAGGATGCTCTGGCAGCGTTCGAGAGCGACGATGACGACGTTGAAATAATCTCGGTGACGACTGCCAGTAGCCGGACTACGGCTCCTGCGCAAAAAGAAGCCAAACCCCTACGCAAAGAGGCACAGACCACGCTCAAGCCATCGGCTACCCAGAAACCTTCAAAGACTCCCCTCATAGACCAGGTCAAGGTGGAGACACCTGCGTTCCCTACTTTCCAGAGGACACGGGTACCTGCCGTTGCTGGACCCAGTAACCCACCTCCGATTCGTAACGATGCACCTAAAGCACCACAACCGATGGAATTATCTTCCAGTGATTCCGAATCGGACGCAGATGCTGGGGGAGCGAAAGGTTTGGCAGCCCTTGCCAAATTCCAAAAGTCTCCCAAAGTCCGCAAGCCCGCTGAGAGGCGTCAGATCAAACTACTCAATGTTACGAATCAGGCCAAGAACGCTACAATGGAGCGACTTCATCGAAGGGACGATGCACGTAGGAGAGCAATGCGGCTCAGACCAGATATTTCTGGGCTTCACCGTGTTCTGTTGTCCTGGGATTATAATCATGATGGCCCAGATCCCCCCTCACGAGGAGCAAAGCCAACGTTACTTCATATCCCAGACAAATTTACAGATCACCAGCAGTATCTCAGGGTATTCGAGCCGCTCCTGCTGCTCGAATGCTGGGCTCAAATTGTCCAGTCGAAGGAGGTGCAACAGCCGTTGTACGAATGCAAGATTTGCTCGAAGCAGTACACGGACGATTTCGTTGACCTCGAGGTCACCGCATCTGAGGATCTGCCGAAAGATTGGCGTCTGTCAGAAACAGATGTAGTTCTCCTCAGACATCCTTCTGGGAAATTTTCACTCCTTGCTAAAACCCAATCATTCCGTACTACCCCGATGGGTGCACAAATGGCTCTTCGATGTTTCGTACCCCATGGAGTTGATCCTGGTTTGCAAATCAACAGTATCTGGACTGTGAAGAAAGTGTTTAGGTATGTTGATTCCTTGTGTGACCATACTTTTGAGGCTGACTGTTCTGTAGCTTGGCTACACTGCACCGCGAATACTCTGCTTTGGTTGCTCTTCCTTTCTATGATGCTTTCCAGTCAATCATGCAACCACGCGTCGCCGCAATGCCAAATCTAGACAACCATGACATCAACCAGGCGATGTCAACCTACCGAGTCAATGAGCCTCAAGCAAGGGCTATTCTAAGTTCATTACGAGTGCAAGGATTCGGATTGATTCAAGGGTATGTGGATTTGTCCGTTTCGTTGGTACAGCTTCTTAGATACTTGAAGCCCGCCTGGCACGGGAAAAACTTCCACTATATGTGGATTGGTGGAGGCTTTCTTGTCACGACGGCCTCGAGCCACGACTGCTATACATGCGGGGCGCAATTCCACGCAAGCCGACAAAGGGCCCGTACAGAAAATTCTTCTATGCGCGCCAAGTAACGCAGCAATTGACGAAGTCGCCAGTCGTCTGAAGGAGGGTTACCGAGGCGCTGAGAAACGCGGGAAGCCCATCAAGGTTGTCCGGATCGGCAGCGATAAGGCTATTGACATCAGTGTCCGGGATATCGCGCTGGACTACCTCGTGGAGCAGAAGATGAACGGCGAAAATGTGCCAGGTTCCTCCGACGACGCTGGAAAGCAGCAAATAGCACTTCTTCGGCAGGAGATCGAGTCTGTCAAACGCGCTAAACAGCAAAAGTTGGAAGAGCTAGGTGCGGTGCAGAATAACACTGCAAGGATCCTCGCCATCGAGGAAGAGATCAAGAAATTGAATTCTCGTCGAATGGCCTTGACCCAGCAGTTCGATCGTTTGAAAGACAAACAAAAATCCGACTATCGAACTATGGATGCTGTGCGGAGGCGATTCCGCCTCGAGGTTATGCAAGAGGCAGATGTGATTTGCGCTACGCTTGCAGGATCTGGCCACGAGTCGATCGACCAGTTGGAGTTTGAGATGGTCATTATTGATGAGGCTGCACAAGCGGTTGAATTGACATCGTTGATCCCTTTGAAATTTCATACTCCAAGGTGCATCATGGTTGGAGGTAAGATTTCATTGACGACTGCGATGTGATGCGGAACGTGACGTGTCGTTACAGATCCTCAACAGCTCCCGCCGACTGTGCTCTCACAAGAGGTAACGAAAATCTTTTCCAAAGCCTATTTCGTCGTCCTGATAACCCCTATTTAGGCATCGAGATTCAACTACAACCAATCCCTTTTTGTTCGTCTACAAAAACACCGCCCCGAAGCCGTTCATCTGTTAAGGTGAGTTGTGTGTAAAGCTTTTCGAACGACACTCTGAAAAGATCCAACAGTATCCAGTACCGTATGCATCCAGAAATCAGTCTACTCCCCAGCCGTTTGTTCTACCAAGGTCGTCTACTCGACGGACCTGACATGGCCACGAAAACCAGACAACCTTGGCAAACTCATCCAAAATTTGGTTTCTATCGCTTTTTCAACATCTCCCGCGGCCAAGAGGAAGGGACCATTGGTCATTCCATGAAGAATGTGACGGAAGCTCAAGCGGCCGTCGCACTCTACGCGAGGTTACGCAAAGAGTTCTCGACAATCAATTTCGATTTCCGGGTTGGCATCGTCTCGATGTATCGTGGTCAGGTAGTCGAGCTTCAGCGGACATTCGAACGGAGGTTTGGAGAGGATATCCGTGGAAAGATACACTTCCATACGGTCGACGGTTTCCAAGGTCAAGAAAAAGACATCATCATCCTTTCATGCGTGCGCGCTGGCCCGGGCGTACAGTCCGTTGGCTTCTTGGCTGGTACGTATCGTGGATGCTTGGATGGGATGCGCGACTAATATCTCGTTCACTAGATGTCCGCCGAATGAACGTAGCTCTTACTCGAGCCAAGTCCTCCTTGTTCATCTTGGGAAATGCCGCGACGCTCGAAAGAAGCAACGCGGACTGGAAAGAAATCGTGACCAATGCCAGAACTAGGACGCTGCTGACCGATGTAAGCTACATCTTCATCTCAAACGTATCCAGCGCTTAGGGTTTTGCATCTACATATAGGCGGACGCGTCATATTTCACCGAGCCGACCCCCGCGTTGTCAGCCCGGCCTGCTTCGCCAACAAAGGCCAACAAACAGCGAGCTGTTCCCCAGGCTCCAGAACCAACGGATCTTGCCACTCCTCAGAGTCTGGCTGACTCCATCCGTGCAAAACCGTTGTCACAGAGGATCACTTCTAATCCAATTAGCTCAGTCTCTGACGAAACCGCCACTGGTCCTCGGATGATTCATCCCCTGCCAAAGAGACCGCATGCCGAGGAACCGACTTCGTCGACCAACGAACACAGACAGATGCCTCCACCGCGTAAACGACCCAAGAAGGGCAAGGGTAACAGTATCTTTATCCCCAAAAAATCCAAGCCATAGATGTCGTACTCCCCACGAAGTCATGATCTTTTTATTTAACATATCCATTCTCGTTTTCGCATGGAACATCTACATAGATCACCCTTGCATTGTTCGGTTGCACAGGATACTATGTATTCTTATTCGTCCCTATGAATCAGAAGCTTTTATCGGTGGTAGTTCCCATTGATCGGGTCCAAATTTCGGTATCGTCATGAGTATACCTGAGCTGTTTTTTGCAGGTTTAGTAAAGGTGCAAAGCGTCTTCCCGAGAGTAGGAAGCCATGTCGGGTTGATCAGCGTTAGTCCTGCGGGGTCGTCAGACAATATTCCAGCTAGACTTTTAGGGCAGAACTACACCTTTGAGCCACGGTCTGGTCGTCCTGACAATCTCAGTGAAGACAATGTAATCCGGAGGGGCCTTTTGTGCCAGGACAGACGAAGGATGTATAAATACGTCCTCTTGGACGCCCATCGCTCCGTAGGGGACACCCTTCGCAGTCGAGTACTGAACCCCGGTTGCTGACTTCTTTTGTACGAGTTCTTTCCGAACGGCTACTTGATCGATGAACGCAGCAGCCAACAACTGGCGAAGGATTTTCAGCTACAAGGCATCGTTCAGCGTGACATCAAGTAATAACTGATCAAGCAACTAACTTGTGTCTTATTAGGTGGTTGGAGTGGTTGCGCAAGGCCTGTCTCGACGCCGGGAAAGGTCGCGTTCACGATGTTGCAAATTTGAGCTCTCAACTTGTGGATCTCTTCCATAGCCTTGACATCACGTCAGTCGACGAGACACCAAGACAAAACCGAAGTCATACTTTTGGTCGAACGAAATGGTCCGAGCAGAATTGGAAACCACCTCCAGCAAACTCGTATGCGCCAACGACTGAAAGTATTCGAAAGACGTCGCTTGCCGAACTTCCCAAGGAAGCGTGTAGCTAGGAAACGGACCCTTCAGTGGCGAGCGGAGAAGACTTGCTTACGCCGACCGTACCTGTTGGGTCTCGAAGAAAGCCTTGCGGCGCGCTCTCCGGACTTCTTTTGCCTTGACACGTTCGCTCTTGATGTGCCCCAATTCGGCGCCGCCGCCGCCGCCGCCATCATCGTTATCCTCCTCGCCCAATCCTTCTTCGTGCAAAAAAGGATCACCCACTGTCAGGATGGATACCATGGCGATTACGTATGGCAAACAACCGTGTTGTTGACCGGCAACCAGCATTCGAGAATATCGAGGAGAAAGAGGGAACAAACTCATCGACTTCCCGAGCGCCGTGATCCTGCCTCCGATCGTGGCCATGGATACTTCGGGGGTCGCTGAGGATACGAGCGGTGTACTGCTCACCGCACCAAGATAAGTTAGTACCGTCTCCGCTTTTTTCAAAGCCTGTGTGTCGGGAGGTGTCGGGAAAGGGAAGTTAACGATGGTATCGATGCCCATGCTCTTCATTTGAAGTACAACACCTTCTATGGGCGTACGAAGGATCTCAGGTTGTGAGAATGACACAAAATAGTTTTCATAGAGCGCGGATGAATAAAGCCTGTAGCAGTGCCCAGGACCCGTTCGCCCAGCTCGACCGGCTCTTTGTGCTGCGGAGGCCTTCGATATCCAGTTCACCTGAAAGGACTGTATGCAGCTTGTAGCATCGTATCTACGCTGACAATCCCTGTCAGCGAACGTATTGTCTGTCATAACAAGTAGCTCACCTCTTTTGCTCGCCCACAGTCGACAACATATCGAATTCCAGGAATGGTCAACGATGTTTCAGCTACGTTGGTCGAGACCACAACTAGACGGTGTCCAGGCGGCGGTGGGTCGAAGACCTTCATTTGCTTATCGCTAGGAAGAAGAGAATACAGTGGAATGACGTGCATTGGGGCTAAAAGGACATGCATTCATGGACACAAACATAGATCTGGGGATCCGACTCACAGTCGCTTTCTTCTACCTCTTCGGTGGCATCCTCGTCAGGACTATCCAAAGCTTCTGGGTCTTCTTCGGGGACGCCATCGTCTACATCTAAAGCCAAATCCTGATTACTGATACCCAATTCTACGTCTTCCGCTTCCAGAACAACTTTGGGTTGATTAATAATTGCTTTCATATGGATATCGAGATGGCATACCTTCCGCCGCAGCGGCCGTTTGCGGCGGATCTGGAGGTTCGTCTGTAAAAAAGGTAGAGGCTTGCACCAACTGCCTTCTGCGCATTCGTGCCCGGATAGTCTTCTGGCTAAACTTTGCTTCCAGGGCCCTGCAGACTCCAGTTATTTCGTTCTGGCCTGTCAAGAAGATCAAGATACCGCCTGGGGGTAGGCGAGAATGGATCTTGGCAGTCTTCTTGATCGCTTCCTTGACATAGTCCGAGGGTGTTCGGCGGTTGAAATGAATCGTCACTGGATGTTGGCGTGCGGAAACGTTAATCACAGGAGGAGGCGAGGGAAAGAGGAGCTTGTTCTCCGCAAAGTCGCTGACTCGGAGCGTGGCTGACATGATGATCAGGCGCAAGGGTTTTACTCCGTCGTTTTTGTCCTTCCACATCTGCTCTCGCAACTTCAAGACACGGCTAAGCACGCCGATGAGTATGTCCGTATTCATGCTTCGTTCGTGGGCTTCGTCGATGATGATGACAGAGTAGTTAGATAGTAGGAAGTCGGTGGCTAGTTCGCGCAACAGAATACCATCAGTCATGAACTTGATCGTGGTCGAGGGAGATACGGTGGCGTCGTAGCGAATTTGGTAGGAGACCCGTGAAGAAGTTAGAGACAGTTCATACGCAACGCGTGTAGCCATTGAAATCGCCGCAACCCGTCGAGGTTGTGTTACGCCGATCATACCAGGGTTATCTAACAAGCCAAAGTCAGCCCGTCCTCGCCCAGCTCAAGCTCCGAACCCACCTCCATTAGGATCCCCGAACCCAGCTTCATAAAGAAACTGGGGTACTTGGGTCGTCTTTCCACTACCAGTTTCGCCACATATAATCACAATGGGGTGCAGCAAAATAGACTCCATAATGGGTTGCTCCTCTGCTGTGATAGGCAACATTAATCGGGATTCTTCGACCTCCGTCGGCCGCTTGACGGAAACAACTTTCACTTTCTTTCCAGACAAAGAGCTCGACGATTCGTGTGGTTTCCTCGATAGATGTTCTGCTAGCGCCGTGGCAGGCAGTTTCAAATCCTCCCCAAGCGGACCACGCATTACGCCATCGTGAGGCGAATGCAGAACCTTGCGTTTCTTCGGAGAGAGCTTTACGGTAGAGTTTTGGATCGGTTCCGCCGGAATTGGTGGTTCATCGACGGGGGCGACATAACCCTTGGCCGCGGAGAGTTGCTTCATCGCCCATGTCTTGAAATCTGTACTCTTCACGGAAGCAGCATTGGTCTCGACATGAGATGAACTGCTCTCGTTCGAATCGCTGTCTGATGCCAACCCTGAAAGGTAGTCGGCCTCAGTGTCGTCCTCTTCCCCTGTGTCGTTTGCAGAATCAGAGCTATCGAACGACGATTCGGACGCGGACGCGGGTTCGTGTCCAGGTTGCGCAGATGGCCTCGACCACCGACGAAAGCTTGTCTAGGGGAACATAAAGACCTTACGGACGACAAATCATCGATTGACCAACCTTTTTACCAGCCTTTTTCTTCTTTACAACGCGAGGGGCCATGGAAGTACCATCGGGATTTCGTCTGAGCGCACCGCCGACAACAACAGTTTGTGTTGACTTCTCTGGCGCGGATAAAATGGCGGACATGTCCACGACCTGGACTTGACCCTGGATAACAGCGTCCGGCGAGTCGGCGCGAGCATCAGCAGCAGCATTGTAATCCGTCACGTCGAGTTCCGCGTCTTCATCTTCGGTGTCAGTTTGTCCCAACACAGACAATCCATTATCACGCCGTCTCCGTTTGTTGGCTCGACCATCCACGAGACGCCGGACATCTATATCTTCGCTTTGGTTCAAACGTTCCCGATGAGAGATCGCCTTTCCTGTCCCAAGCGTTGACGAGGACTGCAATTCCAAAGTCGGTATTGATGCCTGGGTCTGACTGTACAATTGAGTGAACGAACACAAAAAAGGTACAATGTGCGTCCATACGCCAGTTTCTCAAAGATCAGCAGTCTCTCCTCTTGTCTGAGTTTTTTGTCCTGTCGAGAATGAAACTCATTGTAAACAAGAAGGGACATGTCTCACGATGTATTTCTCTAGCCTCTTCCTCTTCTTATTCGACACCTTGCTTTCCGATTGTGCTGCAAGCTACGCCAATGGAGATACGCGACATCACGACAGTCGCAACATACCTCTTCGACCAATCTTTCCTTCCTTTCCTTTTCTTTTTGTTCTCGTGATTTCGGAAGGATTATTTCTGCGTTGGGATCCGCGGCCTCTGTTGAGGCACTGGGCTCATGCTGGCGTCGTTTACCGCTCTTGAGGGATCGGCGTGCCCTGGCGTTATACCGCACTTGCTTCATCGTATTCAGTATGATCTCAGGTTGACAGAGTCGTTACATAAGCACAGTATCTGCCACCCGGTGCTGAGTCGAACGATTCAATATTGGTATCACCGATAAGTCACACACGCATACATGATACAGTACTCTCAAACAAACAAGGTAGGATCTACCTTCCCGTTGTACATTTCGAACTACTAATCAAGGTGAAGCAACGACCAGTTCGTTGTAGTTGTATGAAGATGGGTTTGGGTCGAATGTGAAATTCTGGGCCTGAAGGTTAATGACGGTTTGACCATTTCTTTCAAGCACTGCGCTCATGTAGCCGCCAGCGGAAATCGGAAGTGAAAGCTTTGTCACCCCGGTTTGAACTTCGAATGTCTGCGACTGAGTGGATGACGTTGAGAGTGTGACGTTCCCGGGGCAAGTCGCGAAGACTACTGCCCATATGATGTCTGCGGTCTATAGCAATCGTGAGATCATTTGGGTCTAGATAACTCCACCTTCAAGAAGGACACTCACGACCTGATAATTGCTAGGCCGACCGACTGGGTCACTGGATGCAGTGGCATCAGATGGATGAGAACGGGACCACATCACAATTTGGTCCTTTGAGATGGCTGGGTACGTCCCCGTCTTGAATGCGGTAGCGTAGTATAACGTCATATTGAGCCAGCCTTGTAGAAGTACGTCGGTAAATGTGACATGGTCGAGAAAACGTAGCAAAGCTCACCAGTATGATCAAACCCGTCAACCCATGCCTGGCTGTCTGGTTGGTCACCCTTAATAGGACCAATGTAATGAGACTCCCCATAATCGTTCCAGGAAATGATCTCCACAAAATCGATTTGATCGCGCATTGCGACCAGATCTTCCCAACGCTTTGCGTATAAATGGTCATCACTCATGTATATATACTAAGAATCGACGAGGATCAACCGATCTGTCAAATATGGGTGGCGGGTAACTTACGTTCTTGTCGTAACTCTCTGGACCATAGTGTGCGAAGAACAAGGGGGACGCAGCAGCCATGTAAGAAGCTCCCAAAGGAGTGAGGGCATCGATATATTCTGTGTCGGTTGTCGTAGACCCAATATCGGTTGAAAGTGTATTGTTGGAAAGATTGGCCATCGAGCTTGCTGTAATTTCTATAGGCCATCCAGAGTTCCACTAGAGCGGGAAGGGCGTGAGAGAGAATACTAGACGGCACACAGGGGGTGACTCGTACATTGAACATTCCATTGATGATGCCTTCATAGGCCGCGAAACCAGACGTGCCCACGAAGAAAGCAGGAACGAAGTAGACAGTATTGTTACCGGTCAGCTGCTGTATGAACTGGGTAGTCCATCCAGATTGAACGGAATCCTGACCAAACCGGCAGGATTCTCCGGAGAAGGTCGAGGCAAAGACTCGACCGTTGTAGATAAACTGGTTGGGATGGGAGGCGTATGTAGTGATATAATATCGGAGCGTAGCAGCGTCACTGGCGCTGGCACAAGGGAGGCATCTAATAGCGGACATGAAGACAAGAGGGCGGTGAACTAGGTAATACGCACGTCATATCGAAGGAAAGGAAGAGCTTGAAGCCCGTTCCCGACTGGAGGGCAGCCTGGTAACTGGCCGAGCATGAGCGTGACGATGGAGGGATAGTATCTTGTGCACTTACGCGAGTGCGACTTGTTGGGGTTCCCAGGAATCGCTTCCTACGTTGAGCGCGAAAGCATCGATGCCGCTCTGGTGTGCGAGCGTGATATCGGACTGCCAGTCTTGCAGAGTGTAGGGATAAGCGTTCCCGACCATGAAATGAGTGAAAACATATTTAGTCGAGTCCCGTTTGGACATCGATTTGAGATCTTGTCGAAACGGAACCGGGCCGGATAGACAGAGATGGAGGAAAGAAGATAACAGTACAAAAATGGTAATGATCATATTTAAAGCGAGTGTTTTGGGCGAAATGAGTGACTGCCTCAGGCAGCAAGACTCGACCTGGGACAATGAGATGGGACGGTCAACGGTGAATTCAGCATTCACCCGTCGATCTTATAGTCCGTGCACCTGGCAACCAGGCGGATTCTCATTGTCGTGTACCGTTGCCAGGTAATACATAATCACCGACAGCGTCACGCCTTCTCGTTCCCAGACGTTGTGGCGGTGTTTGAATTGAACGGAACGGTAGTACCTAGCTGACAGCTGTCTCACCTGTCCAGCACGTCTGGGGAAAGGGCCAGGTCCAACAAAAATACAAAGCACTCCCATACAACCGAACCGCCTCAGTGAATGGGATGTTTTACTTGACACAAGATAAGGATAAACAATTGGAGGACAAGTGTACGTGATCTGAGACTCAAAATGAACACAACAGCTTGAGATGAAGTTAATCGCCATGCATGGAATCGCCGACAGCCTGTCAAGATTCCTTTCCTTGTTGCCAGTGCCGTTTAAGCTTCCGACTGTGGTCCGCCGTGGGACCTTGCAGATTTCATGTAGTTATCAGTATGACGTACGTGCAGTCAGGCGTCATTTTGGAACACGAGCAGTACTTGCCATTGCAGCGTCGTCAAGTGACTGTTTCTTTATTAGAATTCTAGATCTAGATCTGCATCTCCGCTTTTCACTCGACAGATAATGCCCATCGTCCGCTACTCTATCGTGGACCAACCAACGAAAAACCTAACTTAGGCTTTCGACTCGGTGGTGGGCTCAGTTCCCTGTTCATGGTCATCATTCGGTCATTGTATCCCACCAACCAAACGCCAGATAATACTCACAGCTATACTTTGGGCTTTTTCGTCGGGTGTCCCCTCTGTAGTGTCGTCAACAACGGCCGGTGGTGGAGCCACGTTTGACAACTTTGACTCCGACTCCGTTACAGGTGGAGCGTCTACTGGCGAATCCTCCGTGGGATGCGTGTCGGAAGCCGAATCAACTGTCGGTGCTGCCGTTGCTACCTCATTTTCTTGGGCACCTTTTGGAGAGTCGGCTTCCTAGGAAAATAAGCAGAGTGCGAGATGAAATCAACATTATGACCTACAAAAGCTCTTTCTATAGATTCCTTGACCTCCTGTCCGGAGACCTCAGTGCCCTCATCATCGGCAATGGGTTGAGCATCCTACAGAAACAGAAAACGCGTTAGTACCACGAGCAGCCCAGTAAATCAACCCGCGACGCGTACCACATGCTTCTCTTCGTGCTCATCCTGCGAATGGCAGTCAGCTTTTCGTACGAATATCCAATCGTCACGAACTTACGTGTTGGCTTTTGTGTTCGTGATCTGCGTCACTGTGGCTGTGAGAGCCTTTGCGCGCCGACGGAGATATAAGATACAAAAGCTGGATGACGAGTCGGCCTGGAGAAAGACTTTACATCCACTGCAGGTACTTACGAGAGGACCAAACACCAAGGCAGACCCAATCTATACAAAGATGGGTTAGGTGTACGTGAATGCTGCGAGTAGCACGTACCATCCACGGTTTGTCGCTCGATGAACTTCCGTGACCAGCATGAGACCCAGAGCTCATCATGCGCCGAGCGAGCGAGGCGGGGGGCGAACGAACGACCGTACTCAAGTTGACCCGCGTGTGCGTTCGCAGAGAAGACGAGAAAAGACGGGAGGCAGACTTGAACATGGACATGTCGGGCGAGAAAATAAATTACGGAGTGGACGACGACTGGAATAAACTCGATGACGTTACCGTTGACGCCCGCAGCGGTGTGAACTCGAACGGAACGGTCCGGAACTTACTAGGCAATACACATTGTGTGTTTCTAAATCACTACCTCAACGGACACGACTCTAAACGACCACCAGATAGTACGTTTAACGAGAATCGTAAATGCTCTACGAGTATTACCTTACAATTCACTTCCGGATCTTCATTTCTAATTCTCCTTCGCTGTCGTCGGTGGGGTCGGGATTGCTAACAATCATGACCCGTCTTCTGGATATGCGCTGCATACTTGCCTCCTCCCGCTGATGTGGTTGATACTACTCCCGAACCGAATCAGTACTAGTACTTCCCAATACAGGCCCAGTCAGCTGTTTCTCGTACCTTGGCAGGTGGCACTTCCAAGTCAATCGGTATTTGCGCCCTTGGATACTGCGTTTGCTCTCCCAGGTGTCTCCGATTGACCCTGGACCTGAACATGTAGTCCATCTCCTGCAGCCCCCTCTCCGCTCTTGTCGACCACGATTTCGGAAATTCCGCATACTGGGCATCGCCGTGGTGGCGTCTCTTCCCCAGTTCTTTCCATGATGCCCTGCGCTGCGTGACAAAGTTCGTTGCCAGAGCAACTAACTTTCGAAACAGGGCCTGGATAAGGGACTCGCGAGTGAGCTATGGAGCCCTGAATCTGCAGTACGTCGATTCCTCACCAGTACTGACATTTTTTTGGGTTCGTGGTTGCACTAACCACGAGGACATCCATTCGCTCATACGATGCAGGGTGACTTATGTATGCACGGCAGTCATGTAGTTCCCGCCTATGAATGGCACAGCAAGTAGGGCCGTACCCTCGTTGACCACTGCTGAATCCCTGGTGCACTTTTCCTCGCCGCGAACCCACCTTCATGACTTGATCTCCGTGCAACGTAAGTCGAGTTTTGTGCCTCTTGTGTATCCCAAGACTCATCGGAAGAATGCATATTAAAATCTTTTGTTGAGCACGAGAAATTCGCGCTGCTGGCGTATTGATTACATGCGTTTATCTAGGGTGTCTTTTCAACTCTTCATCCCTGATAATTTAGAAGTTTCCATTTCAAACACATTCTATCGTTATCCAAAGAAACCCGTCACCGCCCATCTGGGGATCCGGCCCACTCCCCAACTGTCCCGTTTTTCCCACCCGTCCATGGGTTTCCACCGACCATCGTCATGCAAGTCTTCACCCAATTTCCGAGATGGCGTGGATGGAACATGTGCATCCGCACGTAAAATGGTATCAGTGTCAAACAGATCATGTTTACATCCTTCCTTTGACACACCTCATCACGAACCCGGACACTTCTGGTGCCCATTTGGGAACGAGCGCCTTTTCTCCTTTTGATCGACGCAACGCTGCTGAGCGACGGTGGCGTCCAGCATGCCCCCCATCGTCCGTGTTACAAGAATGCCGCTTCCACATCCCTGATCGATGTCATACTCCACCCTGGGCGGGATGTGCCAGTGGGTCCCTTCATCTGCCAATCGGCCCACGGCGTACAATCAACCGGGTATCCGTCGTTCAATCGGACTTGGTTCCATTGCAAGGGGGAAGACGAGTGGGCGGTAATGAAGTGGAGTGCCGTCGAAGGGTTTATCGCCGCAGAATTGGCACGCGCTCGAACGCCGTTTGCGTGTCATGATCCGATCCGATCTTCGCATTTTCAAACAGATATCAGGGACAGGAGAGAATATCGCGACGTTGCAACGTGTTAGTGACCCTTTGGGATTTGGGACATCAACAAATATGCCCCGAGGTCGCTATGGGTCATAGGTTCACCTGCTGCTCTGGCATCACAGGCCCGCCTAGCTCAATTGGCCAGAGCGTCAGACTTTTAAGGCGGGAGTGATCCCTGCGGAGATCTGAAGGCTGCGAGTTCGACCCTCGCGGTGGGCTATTGTTTTGTTTATTTTTATTTTTATTTTTTGGGGGGTTCGAGCCAGGTTAGATCCCATTCTTGCTTGATCGATTGGTGATCATAGAATCATACATTTATTTAATACATTTTGGCTGAGCAATGAGTAGTCTAAGGATGTCGATGAGTACAACCACCTGGAACAGGATACAGGAAGAAGCAGGTGGATGAATCTAGAACAGGCAATGAAAGGGTAGACATGGATGTATACACGAAACGGCGTCGGACCATGTGCATGCTGTGAACATATAAAAAGTCATGGCTAAATGTGTGAGTCTTCCACACAAATCGTGGTTGTATCGGGGAGAATCTAAAGGCAATATCCCAAGAACCAACTGGATAAATAAGCAGATGAGTGGCTTGGTCGAAACAGTCTCCCAAAACTGGCTTCCAACGACGTCCTGCGTATTGTCACGCCAATCATAGTCGCGAATCGCGCGATTCATGTAGGCTTGTAGTAGATCGTGGTGAGATACTAGAATAGATCTGTCAGTGGCCATGCCAGTCGCAGAGATCTGGACAAGTAAATACCTTCTGTCGATAACGCATCGTGTTCCCGACAGCGAGTACACCATTACGAATTGCGCTTGTACTCAGGTGATGAAGAACGACATGGGATGGCACGGGTAACACGCTTGCGTCATCCGTTAGTCCAGGCCCATCGAGCCCCAAACGAGTGTGTGTCGGTTGTGACAAGGCTGCGAGGTGAGTTACATCCGTTCCGCTCGCAGTCGTGATCGGGATAGGCGAGTGCTCGTCCTCCCCGGCTTCTTCCTTAAAGACGTCCCGTGCGAGCGTACTAGTCATTCCAAGTAACGATCGTCCTTGCTTTCGCTTATGCTCGCGTTCTCGTTCTTTTTCCCGCTCCTTTTCCCGTTCCCGCTCGCGACCCCGGGATGGTGAGGGTTGTACGGGTTTGACGTTCAGAATGAGTTTGTCCAGGTGCCTGGGCAGAACGGGAGCCGGAGGAATGTTCGGCGCAGGAGCGTGTTGGTGGGAGTTGCCATATCCCGACTGGTCGTACTCTGCCGCGGCCGTGTAAGCAAGGTAAGCCTCTTCCTCCCGGGCAGCCGCAACAAGCTCAGGAGGGATTTCATCTGTCCACTTGGACGACGATCTCGTGGCGTCCGAAGAGGAAGGTACATCGATCGTGGAACCTTGAGTGGAGGTCGTGGTTGACCAGAACGAATGAACGTGGGCCGGTTGCTTCACAGGTGGAACAGTGACAGAGTGGGTAAGAGGCGGGGTTAGGCCAGAGATCGGGACCGCGACATAGTTTGCCAAGCTCCCTTCGTCATCCACAGCTGTAGGAAGGTCGTCGGCCACGCGCCACTGCTCATCGACAATGAAACGGATATGATGCGTTCCAGGCATAAGTGGGACCCAAGTGGACCACGATGTGTCGGCAGGAGGGTCACTATGATATCAATCAGACAGGATAGCAGATCGATCAAGATGAACGCACTCTGATTCCATTCGCTGACGACCCTTCCAATCATCGTCGCCCGCACGGGCAAGAACGACGCACTTTCCGCCCCCTCGCCAAGTTATTCTGACGTTCACAGGTTCCTTTGCATCTTCCGAAGGGTGGCTGCAGGCAGGCTGACGGAGTTCAGCAAGATTGTCCGTCGTGGCAGCAGCAAGCTCTTCCTCGGCCTTTTGTAACGCGAGGGGAATAGTCGAATGAACGGTCTCCTGGATGAACTCTGGTCGCTCAGGAGGCGCGGATGTATCGATCTGGCTCTCCGCATAAAGCTCTTGCATGCGAGGTTGCGCAGAAGCCTGGCCGCGTGAAGTGAATGAATGTGTAGAGTTGTACTGGACAGGAGCGCCCCGGAAGTAAGGATTACCACGATTACGGTGATGGTGAGGAACCGGGATATGAGTAGAAGGTGGTTGATCGAGGAGTAAATCCGAGGAGAAGTTGGAGGTGTTGTTGTCCCGTGCAAGATTGACTTTCACATTTGGCTGCCTTCCGCGAGGGGAAGTGCCCGTATTTGAGGCGTTGTTCATGGTGCCATTGTTGGAAACTGGAATCGGG
The DNA here is from genome assembly GCA_038091575.1 of Leccinum subgranulosum. Lineage (NCBI taxonomy): Eukaryota > Fungi > Basidiomycota > Agaricomycetes > Boletales > Boletaceae > Leccinum > Leccinum subgranulosum. The sequence goes on along the minus strand of JBBPOS010000002.1, from coordinate 205,788 downwards.
ATCGGAATCGGGGAAGTAGTCCTCGGTGGCCGACGGTAGGATGATAAGGGAGATGAGTTGGCAGAATTTTGGTGAGAGTGTGCAGGAGTCAGAGATAAAAGTGCAAGGTCTGGCAACTCGAGTGATTTTTTCTTTGTACGCAGAGAACGGTGAGGTTGATTTGAGTTCGGAGAGGGTGAATGGGACTTGGACTGTTTGCGACTCGGCGAATCGATTTGCCTGGTCGGAACTGGCGATGGTCGATTATGGTTAGTGTTCGAGGTGGTGTTGCCCATCGCGTGGATCGCGTCACACGTCGTCGAAGGCGTCTAACGACTCAGCTCTTCGTCGCCAACAGTGAACTCGATGGACGTAAAAGAAGAGCTTGATCCTATAGCGGTCCCCCTGATAACCTTATTATCAGCAAATTATCTTTTTATTTTATTACGTAATGTAATTATTATGTAATTTTTGGTGACCAACGACGAGTTCCTTCCGAGTCCTTCCTTCTTTCATTCCTGAACTTTTCGTGTTCGCGATGTTATTTTTGCCACGTCGTTTACCTTATCTGCTTGGATTGCTTCGCATCGGAAACCTCTTTTTCGTGGATGAAAAGCCAGCGATCTCGATCAGTAGCCAAACAAGCATCATCATCATATCAAAGGTTGCAATGAGCGGAGTCATATTGTCTGCTAGACTAACACCGTTATCATGGCTGACAGTACATTAGAGCCCTCGACCAGCGATGCTCCAAAAATCTCTATACAGACCCCAAACTCTCCCAGTCCTATCGAATCTAAATCATTCGGACTCTTGATCCCCGAGTCCAGAGACGGTTTTTACGGTTACACCGACGAAAAGAGTCTTCAGCAAGTATGTCGTCACAAATAAAGTTAAATCACGGTTATAAAATATATCCAGATCGAAGAGAAGATGTTGGCCCACCGCCGCACGTCTGACGTCCCTGCCCCAATATCGGATGGCGGGCCTTCGTCGCTTCCAGGGGCCTTTGCAGTCCGCGAGGCTTTGACTCCCGATGAACATCCTTTCATCGAGGACGAAGACAAGGCGCGTACCGAGGTTCAAGCTCAGCGTGCGGATTTTTGTGTAAACCCGCACGAGAGATAACTAAATCACTACTCTTCAGTACAAGCACCCATCACTCCCGAGATAGCCCGAACATTTAAGTTGCTTCAGCACTGCCTTGAACTACGAGACAAGTACATAGCAAAGTCCCTCCAGAGACTTGGCGACAATCCTAGGGATCATGATGGTCACTTCAACGGTATAGCCGAGGGCTTTGCAGGGGTATCCGGTATAAACCCCGATGTCGTCGATATCGCCAAAGCCAGGGTCTCTGAGAGTCCACACAAGCCATGGCAAATATACCCCAAGCCTCCACCACCTCATTGGCATTTCAACGCAAAGAATGACGTTCCAGCCACCGACGGTCGCGTCACTACAGAAGACGAGACATTCGAATTCTCAGCCTGCGAGATTCCGGGCTCGCACGCATGGGAATTTAGGATTGATGATAAGGGGGTATATCAGGTGTATTCTACTGCGACAGGTATGTTTGAGGACCCTTTACATAGTGGGCCGTTGTCAATTACGCCACCACAAACCCCAGACGAGAAACCACTATTCGATATCCCATCCATTAGGGAATATTTTCGGGACCTTGACCATGTTCTTGGAGTCATATCAGATGGCCCAACCAAAAGCATGGCGTATCGAAGACTCAAATATCTGGCAAGTAAATTCGAGATGTACAGCTTACTCAACGAATCTCAAGAGTTGGCAGCCATGAAAGTGAGCGAGTGCTATTCTTAGGCGGTCCCGTAGTAATCTCTACGTTTCAGAGCGTTCCTCACAGGTCAGACCAACTTAGTTATCATGAAATTACATCGTATCATTGATAGTGTGGGCCTCTAGGGATTTCTACAACATGCGTAAAGTGGACACTCACGTACACCTGGCTAGTTGCATGAACCAGAAACACCTGTTGAGGTTTATCAAGGCAAAGATGAAACACAATCCTCATGTGTGTTCCATTTTTACCTGCTGCTCTATGGGCCTGACGCTCTTCCCTTCAGGATATTGTCATATTCCGTGATGGTGCCGATCTAACGCTTGAGCAAGTTTTCCAATCCCTTAAACTGAGCGCCTACGATCTTTCCATCGACACGCTCGACATGCACGCCCACCAAGACTCATTCCATCGGTTTGATAAGTTTAACCTCAAATACAACCCCGTCGGAGAATCTAGGCTTCGGGAGATATTCCTAAAGATTGACAACCGCATTGATGGGCGATACTTTGCTGAACTAACTCAAGGTCTCTCTCATTTTTGAACAATGTGATGATTGGATCACTGATTATTTCGCAGAGGTGATGACCGATTTAGAGCAAAGCAAGTACCAGGTAAGTAAGCTGATTCAGGTATGCTTTGATTATACATCAAAGTTTTGCAGAATTGTGAATGGCGTGTGAGCGTATACGGGAGATCGGTAGACGAATGGGACAAGTTGGCTAAGTGGGTGATAGACAACAAGCTGTTCTCCCACAATGTTCGCTGGCTCATCCAAGTCCCGCGGTTGTATAACGTTTACAAAGAGAACGGTGTTATCAAAACTTTTGAGGACATTGTGATCAGTAAGTTTCCGATCCTATGACTCTCGTGATCTGAGCTTGAACCTTTTTTCTAAGACATCTTCCGTCCGTTATTCGAGGTCACTAAAGATCCGACATCACACCCAGAACTACACGTTTTTCTGCAGCGCGTTATTGGCTTTGATAGCGTGGATGACGAATCGAAGCCAGAACGGCGAATTCATCGCAAATTCCCATATCCTGGCCTATGGGATACCACGCAGAATCCACCATTCTCGTACTGGTAGGTCTCGTGCTCCTCCTTAAAGATTCGGTTCTCATTTCGGTCCATCAGGATCTATTACGTGTACGCCAATATGGCTAGCCTGAACCATTGGCGACAGGCACGTGGTTTCAGTACGTGCTCAAGACAGTCATGGGGACAATTTCTCACGACACGATAGACACGTTCGTCTTTCGGCCCCATGCGGGAGAAGCGGGCGACACAGACCATCTCACTGCCGCTTTTCTAACTTCCCATTCGATTTCGCATGGTATACTTCTCCGCAAAGTTCCGGCCTTACAGTACCTTTTCTATCTGAGGCAGATTGGCCTCGCGATGAGCCCTTTGAGCAACAACGCGCTGTTTCTCACGTATGAGCGAAACCCACTCCCAGATTTCTTCAAGACCGGATTAAACGTAAGCTTGAGCACCGATGACCCTCTCCAATTTCATTTTACCAAGGTACGAAGCCATTAACTCTTGATTAAAACGAAATTGATGCATGTTGCTACTATAACCGCAGGAACCCTTACTAGAGGAATACAGCGTAGCTGCTCACGTAAGACTTGACCAGCTCCTATTCACAGACCAGTCTGACGTCGGATCACTCGCTATAGATATACAAGCTCCCTCAAAGTTCCCTTGCAGAACTAGCTCGTAATTCCGTTGTGCAGAGTGGTTTCGAAATGGAAGTGAGGCGCCACTGGCTAGGCCAAGAATGGTACCTTGCAGGCGCCGCCGGAAACGACATTAACAAGGTGAGATGCGATGAGAAGGTGTTGGAAATATCACTAACGACTTACAGACGAACGTACCGGATATCCGACTTGCCTATCGTCACCAAACACTACTTGAAGAGCTGAAAATGATCAACCTTTGCTAGCATGTTAGATAGCGGAGTGGTTCAAGTGAGATGAGTCCACCATATCTTTTGTGGACTAATACATAGAGGTTGAGTGTAGCTGTGTAATACCGAAATGGTGAACTTCTAATCTTCGCCCAGAGAGGCGTCAACGCAGTGCGATGTTTGAAATTGAAGCAGGGGGAACGTTTGGGGAACGTGTGCACAAACGTCGTTATATGGCCGGATTCGGAATTCCGCGACAGACACTGGTCAAACCCCCCCAAGGGCCTCTGAGTCCGTGAGCCAAAGCAGTCGCTAGGGGGCCACATTGCGGACATGTCAATGAGATGGCATGCACTTTAAATTTAACCCCAAGATAAAAATCAAATCTTCCCGGAAAAGGACTCCACTGTGATCAAGATGTAGTTGAACACAAGGCGACTCCTCGTTTCGTTGGACGAAGCCCTCTCTATTTGGTTAGGTCGGGCGCTGGAGACTGATCATTTCTTTCCTCTCCATTTGGTTAGGTCAGGCGCCGGGTTTGCCCGTGACCTACGTAACATGAAACGATAAGTGGCAGCAGTTCACGACATTTCATAACCTGCCGTCTTGCGCCTTAATACAGCCCCGGCCTCAAACCGGTGCCTGCTCGCCTGCCAAAAATCTGCCAATTCTATTGGTCCGGGTCACTTGTCGCTTCAAGTTGGCATGGCAGATATCCCACAAAAGGACTCTATGCAGGGCCAATTTATCCCCAGCGCTCCCTCTACCAAGTACCCCTCCTTGACCCCGAGCGTCTACAGAGCTCCATGTTGCCCCAGCCATCTTCTCGCCCATCTCGTACCAATGTTGTTTGTTTTGATGGTACTGGTGGTCAGTACAGCAAGATGGTGAGTCGTCATGTGAACGTAATCTGCACGAGATATCTCAGTGAGGACCAGAATACCAACGTGGTTAAATTGTTTGGCCTCCTCAACAAGGATTGCCCTGACCTACAAGCGATCTATTATCAAGTAAGTCTTCTGGACTCATTGTGCAGGCTTGTGGAGTTCAACTCTGGTGATATCTAGCCAGGGATTGGAACATACTTTGCACCTGGAGTTGTATCCCCCCTATGGACGCGCATGGCTTCGCTCGCGGATGAAGGAATTGCTTGGTATGCGCACACACATGATCTGAAATGAATATGTGATCGATGGCCTACAGGTATCTGGATGTACACATCATGAATGGTTATCAGTTCCTCATGAGTAACTATCGTGCTGGAGACAGAATTTGCATATTCGGTAGGTAATGCGCTACTTTGATTAGGCGCCGTTGACCCCAGAACCAGGTTTCTCTCGTGGGGCATACACTGCTCGCGCGTTGGCTGGAATGTTGGACAAGGTGATTCGTAAAGCCATGAATGAATGTCGGCTGCCAAAAGTCTGACGATTGTCATGGAGGTTGGACTGTTGACCAAGGGCAACGTGCAACAAGTCAACTTTGCCTACAAGTTGTTTAGTCGGACAGATAAAGAGGGGATCGAGCTCGCTGCCGGATTCAAGAAGACGTTTTCACAGACTGTCAACATTGATTTCTTGGGCGTATGGTAAGCCATCGTCCAGGTTTCAGACAGGTCCTTCCTTGTTTCTTACTATTGCCATAGGGATACCGTACAGAGTACTGGGGTGCTTTACAGTCGTACACTGCCATTTACGTCTTCCAACACTGCCATCAGGGTGTTTCGACACGCGCTCTCTCTCGACGAAGTATGGCCCACCGATGTGACTACAGGCAGAATCTCACTCATCTTTCTATCTTAGCGTCGTGCCAGATTCCGGCCAAATCTGTACCATTGGCCAACACCGGAGCCTGAAGATGATTTGCCGCAGAATGGGACAAGTCGATCTGGAGGCATCACGTCGTTTTTCCAGAAGATATTCAAGAAAAAAAGTAGCAACCCTAATGATCCACCACTCTTACCGCCTCCAGCTACCGCCGATGCAGCTTCGAACAACTCATTTCCCAAGCCCATGTACGTTGCCGATGAAGAGCTATCCTCCACGGACGTGCTGGAGGTATGGTTTTCTGGAGGTCATAGTGGTCAGTTCGAGATTCTCCAGCTCGTTTTCGAGAATTGCTCAATGCCTTTTCAGACGTTGGCGGAGGAAATGTAGACGATGATGTCCAGGTGTCCCTTGCACAGATTACTCTGCATTGGATGGTGGAACAAATACTACAATCTGACTGTGGAATCCTTTTCGACCAAAACCAACTCGCAGATATCGGCATCACACCCTCTCGGACAGTGGGTCAGTATAGATGTAACTCCCGTTGGCACGCATCGAAATAACGCAACTTGTTGTAGACCCCGGCCGTTCTGGTGCCCAATCGAATCCGGATGCCTACCCTGAGCAGTTAGACGCCATAGCACCGTTGTTCGATTGGTTGTCACTGGACAAAGCATGGTGGATATTGGAAGTTCTCCCTGTCGCCACTGCCTGGCAGGACGACCGAGGGGAGTGGCACAAACAATGGCGGTAAGCTACGTTTAGATTGTGTTCCACTGAACTTTGCTCACTCGATGCCAACAGCATTAACTTGGGCAGGCCACGATTTATACCGTATCGGCAACCCAAATTCCATCATACCGTGAAGGAGAGAATCGGCGACCCATCGCTCAAGTACAAACCAAAGGCGCTCCATGACAACGAAGTCTATGTTTGATCTGCGGATCGCGCATAGCACTGTCCGAATATGGCGGAAGGTCCATATATTAGGTTCCTGTGCAGACTGAATGGGCGGGGGGAGGTGGCGATATCTTCAGTTTAAATTAAATCCTATGCCGATCGATTAGCGGTGTACGTGTACGACTAGCGCTAGTAAACAGTCTATGTATGTCACTCGAATCCTACTTGCCATCCCGAATTGCAACCAATCTATCCGGGGTCGCGCCCTTTGCATGCCCCTGTCTGCAAGCTGGCCAATTCCCTGCATAGGGCGTAAGATTGGTACATAGCTGGCACCCTAAATGGCCTCGGACGGGCGGTCGGGTAGCCCCCTGACGAGATCTTTCGCAGGCCCGAAACCGCTACCTATCCCGCTCCCTTACCTGCCCCCTACTCGTACTGTACATCGTCGCCCGAGCATCCCTCTTCGCACATTGTCCCGCAACCTGGATGACTCGGAAGCTTCGAAGAGAATGAAGGTGAAGTTACATAAGGTCCCGTCGGAGTCGGGGGACCACCGCTACCGGTAAATCCTAACGCTCATGATTAATTTAAACCCTCGCGACATAATTCTAGTACGATTCGTTCCACCAAAGTATCTATAGGCATTGTTATGATTTCCATGGCACGGGACCTTTTGGAGGATATCGAAAAGAAGATGAGAAGGTCGACATTGACAGCTTGTTGTTTTCTTCCCATCCTTGTCATCCTCGACAATAGCACATCATATCATTAGGCATACGGACAATTTGTCAAGCGCGATGATCCCAAGGTCTTGTGCCGAAGACAATAAGGGAAGAACTTCTGACGTTTCATAACCTCGGGTCTTGCGGACATAAAAAGGACGCGCCGAGGCAGTCAGTTTTTCACTGCTTGCTAGTACTACGACCCTTTTTCAGTTGACGGTGGGTCACCAGACTCCCGATTCACCAGGACTCGAGCTCAAAATGTTTTCATTAGGGACACCGTCCACGCCTCCTGCGACCAAATGCCCCGCCAAACGACTGCCCCGATCGCCTTTCGCACCACCCTGGCACTGGTCTGCATGATGTTCGTCATTATCATCAGCACGCACATCGTAGACGCGTCACCCTCCAAACGCGGACCCGGCGATAGTGATACTATCAGCCCCAACGATCCTGATGCCGAGGGCGTCCATGTGACACGCGCAGAGTGGTGCCCCGGGATTTGGGCCGGATGCGGAGACCAGTGCCCTTCAAACGCCCCCCATTTCCAGACACGTCGGGATTGTACGTTGGCCGACGGTTCTCCTTCGGTCCAATATTGGTGCTGCTACGAGTCGTGAACTCATCAACCAGTAGCGCGGTAGGAGGAATACATTGGGAGGCGCCAGAATGTCTGCAACCAAATCCGACACCAGGAATCATTGTCAACTGCCAAACAGTATTCGCGACCAACTTTCACGAGTCACGCATGTTTGTAGTACGGACGGTATGTATGGTTATTAATATTGTTATATGCCAACGACGACGCGATAACGTGCCGATCTGCAAGTTGATGACTATATGACCTTTTCTATAATACAAGAACGGGAACAAACTGAGATAATGATGTGCGAGGAAGTAGCAAACGACAGCTGGTATGATTTAAAGAAAGGAAAGAAGGCAGGACGAGGGACACACAACGCAAGCAGTGAGAAGCCGGTTCAAAATGTGCTCGCCCATGTCTCGAGATCAAAATTCGACGCCCGCGCCTGCTCTATCCATTGATGTTTCTGGAAAGAGTTTCGTCAGCCGATATCGACATTTCCGGGATCTCGAAACATACCAGCAACTCCTTGGGAGTCTTTCGAGCATCAGGATCTTTGAACAAACAGCTGTCCACGAAATCTTCTGCTTCCTTAGGGAATCGTCCTTCGGGAGTTAGCCGAGGAGCAGGTTCGTTCACGATGTGTTGAAGCAACTCGAGGATGCTCATCATCATGCCACCTCCTTGTAGGCTAACACCTTTGGATTTTCGTCGATCCTTCTTCGCATTCCTATCCTTGTCCTTTCTAACGGGTGGCAAAGTCATGGTACTCGGAGAAAGAGTTCCCTCGAGGTCCGAGAGATCAGAATCATCAGGATCAGACTCTGAAAAGGGAAAGCGGCCCAGTGCTAGCTCGATTAACGAGATTCCAAGAGACCAGACGTCCGATTTGACGGTATATTGGGCACCTTGTATACGCTCAGGCTGTGCAACATCGTGAGGGCGATGCGATCTCGTACAATGGGGGACATACACTCATATAGGTCGACGTCCCGACGAACGTGTCCGCAATAGAGTTGATGAGCTCGCCTGACACCCCAAAGTCACATATCTTGATTTGCCCTTGCGAATTACAAAGGATATTAGATGGCTTAATGTCTGGCGATATGAATCAGCACAAATGATCGCGAGGAAATCAATGCCCATACCGCGATGGATGATGCGATGTACATCGTAGAGGTATGTCAATCCCTCCAACACGGCCAATGCAACGTGCCCAACGACTTCGATATCAATGGCCCCGATTTTCTTGTAGATGCCATCGAGAGACCCCTTGTCCATGTATTCCATACATATGCAGATATTTGGGTCGGACAAGAACGCGCCATAAAAGGAGATGATATACGGAGAATTGCAGTCGTGCATGATATGCAACTCGCGCAAGATTTGTTTGCGCACGGATGGTTTGGCGTCAATGAGAACGATCTACGACGAGATGTCAGCAACGGTCACGCCGAGAAACGTCGGAGAGCTCACCTTCTTCGCCATAATGGTTTTGGTAGGAACGTGCTCGACCTTTTTGACGCTCCCGCCGTTACCCTGGCCGAGTTCTTGAAGGTCCTTGAGATCCTCGTTCCGGAGGTCATAACGCGTCTCCGCGTTCATGTCCAGGTTTGCGAGCGTGTTCGAAAGGGTCGTATGATACGTGTTCCGAGGCGCGGATGCCGCACCTGATGCAGGTACAGAAGGAGGAGCGACGCCGACCGCAAAGAGATTGCCATCAGCATCGTTGGTGACGGGCGACTGACCGAGCTTTGGGGCATTCAAGGTCATGGGTGGGGGTCGCTTCTTTCCCTTTGCTACCCCTGTCGTCGCCGGTGCTGCGCGTATGGGGATCGGCTCGGGCTCCTTTGGGACGGGTGACTGGGTGACATCGAGCTGAAGAGCCTTGAAGTTGCGCTTCTTGCGGATTGGAGTTGTCATTGTGACGCGAGCTGGGGAAAGCCAGCAAGAGCACAGAAGTGAGCGAGAGAACTTGAAAGATGCGAACAGTCGGAGAGGAAACTTTCAAGGGCTTGACACACAACGCAATTTATTAGGTAATCAACAACACAAGGCCTCCTAGAACTATCATTCAAAGAGCTGTACCTATCGGCTCAACAGCATGACCCGCTCTCCCGTCCGAGTAATTGGTGACCGTAACGTGTTCCTGCTCGTTCTCCTGTTCTGCCACCTCCGCAACCGTATGCACTTGCGAACGGGATGTTGGAGGTGACGTTGGTAGTGCGTTGCCCTGTGGCTGACCCACCGTTGGGCTAGGCACTGAATCGTTGGACGATACACTCGCAACGCTCGTACGTGAAACCGAGAACCTCGAGGCCCGGCTCAACCAAAGTGAATGTATTCCGGCTCCAAGAGAGTTCAACACAGCTTTCGTGTCCGAAGCAGCCTGCGCTACGCTTATTGGGCGCGGGGGCGAAAGCACACTTGTTACAGAATCCCGCGAGGTCTGCCGGGATATATTGACGTCCGGTTTCGTAGAATCTGTCGTAGCCGTAGAGGAGCCGACTTCGGTTTTTGTGGTCTCGACAGGGACACCGGAGGCGCTAGATGGTATATCTTGTACCGAGGGAGAGCTAACAGTTCGTTGTTGCCATCGCTCGCGAACACCCTCAACAGCTTTGAAAAAGTTGGTTGAACCAACAGTGATTGTTCGCGAGATAGCTTCGCGTGTCGGCGCAAGTTGTTGTTCTAGTTTGAGGTCTTGGATACCTTCCGAAAGCCGGAGTCCGATGTCTGACACCACCGACGGTTTCTCGTTACAAGGGTGTCTAGTAACAGAAAGGCGATCAGAATCGAGTGGATCTCTAAATTATAAACCAACCGAGGTTCGACAATGTCAAACAACATCGGATCTGTCGACCGATCCCAGACTTCGTAAGCATTTGTCTTGGTGAATTCAGCTATCCACATGGTGTTGAAGTCCTCTAACGCGCTTGCATCGCCGCCTAACACGACATGAGCCTCAGGCACAAGTTGACAATTGCTGGCTTACCAGTTCCTGCAATGATCGTTCCATTACCCTTCCCTTTCGATAGGAATTCCCGGTATCGTACTGATGCAAGTGCGGCGGACACGTACTCCTCAAACTGTTGTTTGTTAGTCATATCATTCGCGTGCTCTTGGAAGTTGACATACTTTTGCTCTAAGGTAATCGTCACTACCCTTGAAACTTTCTAGGGCTCAACATCGAACACTCAGAATGACGAAGAAATCACTCACTGCATGGAAGCCTTACTGGGGTCAGTATCGTCCCAAGATTCGTTCACGTCCCGAACGATCTCGTCGATCCATTTACGATCTGCAGGAGTGAGAGCAACTAATCTTTCCAGTCTCGGGTTCCGAAACTCGAGGGTAGCCACTTCGGTCTATGAAAAGGTCAAGCGATGGTCGAGGAATATCGAATGAAATCGTACATTGACTAGTAGATCTATCTCCTTTTGTTGTGTGACAATTGAGTTGGTACTTCCACAGAGCCAACTCTGGGAATCCGCCAAGAGGTCCAATTGTTGCAATGGCAGATATGGTTGGAAAAAGGCATCCTAAAAAAGATTGAGATCACAGTTTTTGGTATAGCACGCCTAGAACAACCTTTCCGAACAAGTCCAACGGGAGACCAATGTAAGCCATCATGCTCTTCCGATCTGATGTTCTAAGCGAATTAGGTCGGGATAACGTAGGAGCTCGGGCTGCTAGTGGAGGGGAGCCACAATCATCCAACGTCTGAAGTAAACCTACACATGTATAACGAGTGAACGAATAGTTGTGAAATAGTGAGCAGGCACGAACTGGGTATAAGAGAGACCAGTGAATACTGATAAGTGCATAACCTTTCTACAGGATGACCAAAAAATATGATCTGGAAAATGATGAGCGGTGGTCCATGATACACATTTACTGATAACCTTCTTCTGGAGCATAAAAGCCTTCAATAGCACTAGCGCGCGATGCCGGAACACGTGAACGAATTCTCGCCTGTGATATCATTCAAAAACGCATGCAAGTCAAGCGTCAGAAGACTTACACGCTAGTTCCTTTTCCGGAGAAAGTCAGGAATTATCGGACAAATGTAAGACGGGGACTCGCTACTGACCTATGTACAGACCGCTCTCGGTAAGTTGTGTTCGTAGCGAGGTCTCTAGTGAATGCCCAAATTCGACTAGGATTTGCGTATCCGTAAAGTCCCTGTAGGTGATAATGAGGTGTTACGCCGCAGGTGTGAATAAGCGGAAGTGTACCTCTGAGCGAACAAGGCCCTGGTGACGACTCCTAGCCGATCACTATGTCGACTCGTCAGTGTCGCACGGCGACGTGCCTTGATCACTGACCGTATTGGACCAAACACAGGCTTGCTGGCAAGGACGACGACTGCCTTCTGAACGATGGAACGCGTCACGTCGACATCCTTGACGAGTAAGGTGGATGCAGCGATTTGTCGATTACATCTGTCAAACACATTCAACACGCATTCTGACGCGTGGTGCAAAAGACTGACGATATCCCAAACACCGTGGTGGGGTTCGGTACATCCGGGACGAGATGAAAGTAAGAGTAGTCTTCCGTAGACTGTGCGGCAGGGTAAGGTTCGATGTGCATGCGCGACAGACGTGGCACACCAGATGAGCACCGTCCGGAAGGGCGAGGAACGGCAGCACTTTTGCGATCTCCTCGTCCTCGAATATGTCACCCTGGAAGAATTCGATCTTGGGGCCGACCTAACGCCGGATCGATAACGAACGAATAGCGCGTCAAACGAGGCTTACCAGATGGTTAAAGTCCACCAAGGCGATTCCGAGCACAAGCGGGCCGTTGGGAGGCTGTAAGAGCATTGATTCCGGACGGGCCTTGCGGGAGTAGGTCGACGCGGCGGAGGTGATTGAATCTAGGTCGGTTGTGTCGGTTGAAGCAGAGGGAGGAGGGTAGGTCGTGGGCGGTGTGTGTGTCTTTGGCTGCTCCGCGGTGGACGGGGCGGCGGAGGTGATCGAGCTTGCCCTGCGTGCATCCAGATCACTGTGTGAATCGCTTACTTCGTCTGTTTCGGAGCCAAAGTCGATTTCGATGGAGTCGACGGGCGAATAGCTGCGGGGAAATAACACTTGTGGGTAATCTGGCCCGGTGGCGAGAGGGCGCGATGAGTGAGGAGGAGAACCGAGCGGGATGGAACGCTGAGATGCGGTCTCTGCGTCTCCGTCGCTCGCGGTGTCGCGGTCGTGTTCGAGCATGAGAGCCATTTCATTTCGCAAGTTCGTTCGTCTCCCTACTAGCTTAATACACGTGATCGGATCGTCAATGCCGGGCGCGTGTGCCTTTTCCCTACCTAACAGCCTCCATGTTCCCCGTCCTCCTCCTCCTCGCTGTGGGGGCATCGGCAGTGCCGTTTCCCTTCAGTATACTCCCCTGGATCACATGGCAGGCTCCCTTTGTACCCTCAATTTTCAACGTAGAAGCGCCCAAGCAGGAAATTGGCTGGGTCGATCCACGAATCCTCGGCGGCCAATTCATCGACGTGAGCTTTTCCCTCCCACCGACCCACCTGGCCCCTCACCTCCCCAGTTCACGACCCCCAGATATGGTGAACCGTTGAATGTCATCATATCTAATCTATCAGACCCGTTCGTTCTCACCGACGAGGGCTTCCGCTGGTACTACAAGTAGGCCGGTCTTGCTCCCTGCACCTCGCAAGCACCTGGCTCACGTTCACGAGGTCTATCGGCTTCTCAGAGGAGTGCTTGGGCTTGCATTACGGTCATGTACACAAGGCCGACCTCGGCGACGGAGACGGCAGAAAATCAGAGCACATTCTCGCGCGTCAACATTATTTTCCATGGTGGGGAACGTGCTGGGAGAGCGTCATTGGCAAGTTACAACCTATAGTCTTTGTCGCATCCGTGTTTTAAACATCACGTCCAGGGGGAAATCATTTCCGCGCTTGGAAGCAGAACGGAACCGTTGCCGATACCGGCGCATGGTTCCTCGGGTGCGTCAAAAGAATGTTGCATGTCTCGACGAGCTACTTAATTCATCGTGACATTCATTTAGGGTTTCAAAGGAACTGGTTCGCTAATCTCGAGTATCTGCGTCACTATTCTTTCACTGAGTTTCCGCTTCAGGACGCTAACAAGCACCACATGATCGTCCCTGACGGTTATAACATCGGGCGTGACCTGCTGGTCAGGTCTGCCATCTCCGGAAGCTCGTGGAACGGCATCAAATGGTTCACAGATGTAGAATGGCGCGAGGGGCTTCTCGAACCAGGCTTCAAAGGTATTGTTCACCCAGCCATCAATCTACATGTCGCTCACTCTCCTCCGCGAAGGAATCAACCACGCCATCGCGCAAGATGGCCGTATTGCCATCCTGACAGTCCACCGCGTCGTCTAACTGCTTATTCATTTTTCTTGGACAACTGTTTTATGGGACGGTGTATAAATACCACCTAGATTTTTTTGTACCCATCTATATGCTACCTGCAATCCCCGTCCTTTTGTACATGTATATACCTTGTGTGTTGTTTTTGTTCGTTAGATCCTCTAGCTACTATTTATTAGATTGGGACATTGTAACCACGAAAACGATGCGTTTCACTTAAAGTCAGACAAGATTGCCTACTTCATCATTCCGTCAACAACTCCATTATGAGTACAACAAAACAAAAATGCATGGACTACATAGTACAGACAGAGTGGTAACACATCACGAGATCGAACAACAATTACAGGTATATAGCAGAGAGCATCGACAACCGGTATACTTGTCGGACAACATCAACCTGAGCACATCAGGCATGCCTCCTTGTTTTCGAGAGAGCATAAGAGCTTGGCTTCCTCCGCCTCACGGTCTTTCTGACGTTGCAGGGCGGCAGCATACTCGGGATCGATTTCTCCATTCCCCCCACTCGTCGAGCTCGAGGCACCACCCAGCGACGATGAAGAAGCGACTGGAGCAGTCGCGTTGGTACTGCGTACAGGAGAGGGCAATGCCGAAGGGGTTGATATGCTGTTGCCATTCCGCTCTGGTCCAGGTTTGTTGGACGACTCCAACATCTTCGCAGCTTTGATAGTGCTCTGATCGATCGTAAACTGAGTAGCCTGGGCGGCCGGGCGTGTCCGAAGGTAATACATCCCGGTCTTCAACCCCTTCTTCCATCCATAGAAATGCATGCTCGTAAGCTGACCCGTCGTGGGAGCCTGCAAATGGATGTTCAAGCTCTGACTCTGACATATAAAGGCGCCACGATCTGCAGCCATGTCGATGACTTTTTTCTGGCTAATTTCCCAAACAGTCTTGTAGATCGCTTTGACATCGTCGGGGATGCTGGGGATGTTTGCCACTGAGCCATTGTGCGCAATTATCATGTTCTTCATCGTGTCGTTCCAGAGACCACGCTCAACCAGATCTCTGAGAAGCCATGGACAAACAACCTGAAATTCACCGGCGAGGACACGGCGAGTGTAGATATTGCTGGGGCTCCTTCAGCCACCAGCTCGCAGAAGACAAAACAAGCAAACGAACCTGGTGTAAGGTTCAAAGCATTCATTAAACCCAAGGATCTGACTCGTCGAGGCCGTAGGCATAGGGGCCAACAGCAACGAGTTTCTCAATCCATGTTGAGCAATTTTCTCCTTCAAGGATGTCCATTCCCATAGATCGGTGGGCGTTATCCCCCAGAGATCATACTGAAGCTGGCCGTTGTCCGCAGGACTACCGCGGAAAGTTTCGTAAGGACCTTCCTTTTCGGCCAGCTCACAACTCGCCTCGAGGGCTGCATGGTAGATTGTCTCGAAGATCTTCAAGTTTAGCTCCCTGGCCTCCGTGGAGTCAAAGGGAAGACGGAGAATCATAAAGGCGTCAGCCAAACCCTGCACGCCAAGGCCGATGGGGCGATGGCGCATGTTAGATTTACGGGCTTGGGGGACAGGATAGTAGTTGACCTCGATGATGCGGTTGAGGTTATATGTCACAACTTTGGCCACGTCGTGGAGTTTCTGGAAGTCGTATTGGCCGTTCGTGATGAAGGTAGGGAGGGCAAGTGAAGCAAGATTGCAAACAGCAGTTTCATCAGGAGAGGAATATTCAATGATCTCAGTGCAAAGGTTCGATGACTTGATTGTGCCGAGGTTCTGTTGGTTAGACTTTCCTAGACGGGGATGAGGCGGTGACATCGAGCAACAAAGACGCACTCACGGTTAGCGGAGTCTTTGTAAACCATGAAAGGTCCTCCGGTCTCGATCTGTGCCTCTAGGATGGCATACCAAAGTTTCTGTGCGGGAATCCTCCTACGTGCACGGCCTTCCTTTTCGTATTTCTCGTACAGGGCTTCGAACTCATCGCCCCAGCAGTCAGCCATCCCAGGGGCTTCATTGGGACAGAAAAGAGACCACTCTCCGTTAGCCTCCACACGCTTCATGCTAAAAAATTTCAGTCAGGCTGGTGCATAGCGTGAGGACCAATCGACGCACAAAAGATCGGGAATCCAAAGGGCATAGAAGAGGTCACGAGCACGAGCCTCTTCTTTTCCGTGATTCTTTCTGAGATCGATGAAATCAAATATATCGTTATGCCAAGGTTCCAGGTAAATTGCGAAGGCGCCAGGGCGCTTGTTCCCCCCTTGGTCAACGTAGCGTGCCGTTGCATCATATGCACGAAGCATGGGTACTATGCCGTTTGAGTAGCCATTGGTGCCTGCAATGTATGATCTACAAGAAAATGCGTCTGCGTAGAGCGACGAGCGACATGAGAAATATGCTTACCCCGTGGCCCGAATACAATGGATGCTCAAACCAATACCGCCGGCAGTCTTGCTGATCATTGCACAAGTTTTCAGGGTATCATAGATGCCTTCGATAGAGTCATCCTGCATGCAAACAAGGAAACAAGAGCTGAGTTGTGGGTGAGGCGTGCCGGCGTTGAAAAGTGTCGGCGATGCATGCGTGAAGTATCGTTCAGACATTAAATTATACGTTTCCATGACGCGCTCTATGTTATCTCCGTGAATGCCGACAGCTACTCGCATGATCATGTGCTGAGGACGCTCTGCAACACGACCATTGATTCTGAGTAGATAAGATCTCTCAAGGGTCTTGAACCCGAAGCTGTTCGAGCCAGTTAATCGATGAATGTTCAGGGTGATGATGACTCACAAGTTGTAGTTGAAATCACGGTCATATATGATCGCGGAATCCAGAGTTGCAGCATGCTTTTGTACCACGCCGTAGGTATCGTCCGAGATCATACCTGCGGGTTGGCCATTCTTTGGATTGACTAAACCAAACCATCAGTCGAGTACCAGTACTCTAATGCACATTAGAGTGACGTACCATATTCGTAGAGGTCCTTGACCACTGCGGAGAAGCTCTTTTTTGTTTCCTTGTGCAGGTTAGATATAGCAATACGCGCTGCAAGGACAGCATAGTCTGGGTGTTTTGTAGTAAGGTAGGCAGCGGTTTCTGCGGCAAGATTCTAAAGCAAGGTTGAGATGTAGTAAACTAATGCGCGCAAGGAACTGACATCGAGTTCGACAGTAGTGACGCCTTGGTATACACCAACAATGACCTTTTTGGCCACCCTGGGTACAATCAATATCTAGTAAAAAGTATCCGAAGAGACTCACTCGATGGGGTCAACATAATCCAGATCTAGACCATAGCAAAGCTTATTTATCCTCGCGGTGATCTAGTACTCAATTCAACAAATTATCGTGACGCAATGTACGCGGATCGTCTACCTTATCGAACTGTACATTCTCCTTACGCCTGGACTGAAGTGTTAACAAGACGCGTCGCGTCACGCTTGGGGAAGCGTCTTACCCATCTGCAATGGGAACGAGGAGCCACGGTCAGCCTGGGTTGATGAAGGCAGCTTACGAGAACTAACCTCTCTTGAAGACGTAGGCCATGAGTGAGTGATAGCGATGCTACTGGACTGAGGTGGAGATGGTGGGACTAACGAAGGGGAGCAAAGACGCGCCACGACGATTTTAAACGAGATTCCGCGTGACTGATCGTCACGAGTCGCGTTATCAAACAATGTCACACCGCGTCGTGTCGGTCACGTTGATGGGGCTGACCAAACGATATGCCAAACGCTTCGCTGATCCATACGGGCGATCCTGCCTACGCCTCGCCTGTCATTCGTGCACCCTCACCCGGTAGCTCCATCGGCACAGAGCATGGACCCGACGAATCTAGTCAGTCCGACTCGGAGCTCAGTCAGGAAGCGTTTGAGCAGAAATGGTCCTCAAAGCTCAAGTTGGACGCTCCAAGGATCGAGGAAGAGCTTATGTCGTTTTCTGCACTGATACAGCCACTGCCGCAGAATCAGGCGGAAGAGAAAAGTTGGTGTGCCACACGAGAGCACACGACGTGAGCTTACTTTACCCAGTGTTTTTCGACGTAATTATGGGAGGTCTGAAGACTCGTCTACAACATCTGGAGGAAGAAGAGATTCTTCAACAAATGCTCAAGCGAGGATCACAGATAGGGCTGGAGCCACCACCATCGGACGACAACATCGACAGTCTAATGCGTAGCATGGTGGCCATTTCGACGGCAGATAGCCAACGCATATCGGACGGTCCTTGCAAAGGCGAATTTCACAACCTATCTGATGATTCATTTAATTACGAGGATACGGTTGTAAAAGGGAAGGAAAAGGTGTAGATTGGAGTATAGTATGCATCACGACATTAATGCTAGGTTACAGTGTTGTGACGATGTGGATCGCTTGTACAAGGGGTTCTTGGGTTCACCAGTGAGACTCGGGAAGGTCCATCAGTATTCCCCGGATTCATGGAAGAAATCTGGCAAGGAATCGTTGATATGCTTGATCGTATTTTGGATGGCTCGCCGTGCAACCGATTTGCAATCATGGTTCATGTACGTCGCAGAGCCCCATTTGTCGAACTCCTTCAAAATTACTTGCAGCTTCCCAATCACGTTGGCTGCGCCAAGCACGAGCACTCCGTCTACTCGTGTTTTCTCCTTCCAGAACTCCGACCAGCTCTGTGTGCAGCCGTGCTGATGCCAAGTAGTCCCACAAGAAGGAGCATGCTCGAGAGGTACGGGAATTGCGCGCAATTTCTCCCATGCTTTAGTGAGACGATGATATCCAGCCAGTAGACGAAGCTGCTGTGTAGGACTGACAACAAGACAGTCCAACCCATCGGAGCTCTCGAGCACATCGCCTTCCGCAAGAACTTTGCCGCTGTCGTTGCGGCTGCACACGAACGTAGATCGTTGTAAAATTTCCAAATATGCCAAACCGCGCAGTTCCCTGAGATTGAGGTCATCTCCCAGGGACATTGCTAGGTAAGCAAAATGGAGGGATACTGTCATGAGCTGCCGGAGCAATGCGATCATGGATTCCAAAAGGCTCGCATGTTCGCACGTCTGTGCTAGCTGAATCAAGCGAGAAACTTGACGCTTGCCCTCAACGAACGCGGATGGCGGTGAGTTGGTGGAGAAGGGAAATCCGATGGGAATAGTGTCAAGTAGCGGGGATGGCTTTTTCTCGATGAATTCTTGGATTACATCTAGAGCCCAGGTCTCCACTGACTTGAATGAGTACTTGCTGGCCATTTTAGCAATGTCTATGAAGCGGTTGAGGTCGAGATCAGGACCCCGAACGACCTGTAATATTTCTGGTGGGCTGTTGTTTGTGTATATGTAAGGGAATGATCGGAAATTAGATCTGAGGCCTCACAGAGCATATAGAGACCAGAGAAAATTGCGGAACTCTTCAGGGGTATCACCATGCAGGACGATGGGGTTGTCGTCTGATATGCCTTCCACAGCGATGCCACCCTGAGGGAGGGTGAACAGGGTGCCAAACGAGGAAGAATCTGTCGATAGAATACTACGATGAACCTAAAGAGAGATCAATTACCCGCAATGATCGAGCACGAAGAAAGTTTCTAGGAAAACCATACATTAAAGAGGGTGTTCTCGACACGGAGTATGCAGCTTCCATCAGTCATGTAGAGATGTGGGTCACGACATGGTTCATCTCCTTCCTGTGAGCTCCTGGGCAGTGGTTGGGTGGCATCCATAATACTCGAGGTAGAGTCATGGCTCCCGGTTTCTTTCCGTACGGCCGAATCATCGAAGTGTTGGATGGGTGGCAACGGCGTGTTCACTCGGAAGTCTGTGGGCAGTGCATCGAGTTCTGTAGGGATGAATGGCGTCATGGTCGAGTCACCGTCTTCCATGTCTAGATCTGATGTAGATCGTGGAACCAGCTGTGCTGTCGACGGATTAGGTCATGCCAGAGACAATGCTTAACTGACTCCGACACCGACACCTCCCACTGGCCCAGGCTGTGTTCATCAACGAATTGGCCTCGTTGTTAGTAGTCACCGCCCCGCGTTGTCACTCATCTTTGCTTAGGATAGGACCTTAGGGGTTTCAATTTGGCTGGAGTAAGCCGAAGGTTCAATAACATGTGGCTGTGTCCGATTCACAAGTTTTCAGGGATGGCGTCGAACGCGGTACGCGCACAGGTTGCTGCGAAATGGCAAGAGTCTTTTACCCGCCTCAATCGTTCGGAGCCAGGGATATCGGGTTTCATGAGCTTCAGCCACGTACGCCTTTTTAAACTTTCTATGGTCATTCGTCATGTTTGAGCAGGCTTGGACTTTGGCGACCACATTCCTGAAGCCATATGACTTGAATGATCCATCTCCTCGGCCTCGGTATGGTGAAGTGACCACTCTGTCTTTCCCTCTCCCAGAGGGATGCTGAACTAGTTCTTCAATAGACATGCGTCAGGTCAGAGAGGCCTTCGACATCATTAATAAATCTAGACGATTACCAGTCATGCTCGAAGTCTTTCTTGGTCTGATTCGCGGAACTGTTTGTCTCTGACGAGCGATCTAATCCAACTTTTACAGAGGATTTGCACAAAAGCCAGCACTTGATTGCGCGCGAGGTTGAGGTTTATATGAATCTTTACGAAGTGAACTCTCTTATGACCCTTTCGCTCTATTCTTACGCGTTTTTCAGTCCAATTCAGATCCGGAAACAGTAAGATCACTCATCTTCCGACTTATTGAGTGGTACAACGCTTGGAAAACGAATGCTGAGTGAATACATGCCCTCTAAGCCATTGTCCAGACTTCAGCTACACTTCTCGACAGCCTCGGTCCAACCATTGCGTCCGCATATACGCTCTCCTTTCAAACCCATCTATTCTCCATCCTGCCTGCTTCATTTGCGCAAGGAATCAAGGCACTCGTCGCGACGACGCTCGTTAATATAATGTCGCAACCATCCGGTCAGCAAGACCGCCCTCTCTGGCAGGCGTTCGACACCCTGAGCCTCGTAGAACGCTATGAGACTCTGATCACTAGTGTGGGATATGAATATATCGAAACTCATGTGCTGGAGACTTGTGCCGGTTCCTGGGAAGAACCGATGTTACCGAACCTCCGTTCCTGGATGATGCTCAAAATTGTTCCTTGGATGTTGTGGCCATTTGCCAGAGGAGCGACCAACGGTACGACCTGGTCTCTTTACATTTCGCGATGTTCATCTTTCGTAGCCGATGAGGCCAAAGCAATGATACAAGGCGTCGGGTCTAGGTTTGAGTTTCATATGCATAAAACGCTTTGTGACTTGCGGTATGCAAATGGTCGCTCCCGTAGCACTATTTTAATTTCATTTGATAGTACGCGCGAGATATTCGACATAATCGTGGATTTCCCAGATTCTACTGGTACCCTTCAAGATCTCAAGGTAGCTTTGCTTGCACGATCCTTCGTTAATTTCCAATATTTATGGAATATAGGAATGTTTACAGAGAGTCGATCAACGTGCAGAATTAGTCCAGTCTATTCGACAGGCGTTCGTCACCGAAGTATGATATCTTTATCCTGACTGACAAATTCTCTAGGAACAAGAAGCGCTTACTTCACCCAGGAGCGGATACGAAAGATATTCTCCTATCCTACGTTTCGACCATCAAATGTTTGAGGATTGTAGATCCTCCAGGTGTTCTATTGTTCAAAGTGGCGGATCCAATCCGTCGGTATCTTCGGTATATATTTTATATATTTTCGCGATCCCTTTGTTGATATTACTCTAAGAGACCGGCCAGATACTATCAGATGCATAGTCGCTAGTTTAGTCGGCGACGGTGAAAGCGGCGACTCACTAGTAGACGACAATGACCCTATTCAACCCCTCCAACAACCAGAAATAGAAAACTACGCCGATCCTGAATGGACTCCTGAGCCAATAGACGCCGGTCCTGGTAACTGTCACTCCTCGTTGTCCATTCTAGCGTGGTTGACTTTAACAAAAGATTTCCGCGCTAGCAAAACGAGTGACATCATAAGTACAATTGTTAGCATATACGACTCAAAGGACCTTTTTATCAAGGAGCTGCAAGTACTGCTTGCACAACGACTGCTTGCAGTCAAAGACGGTAACTTTGATCGGGAGGTATGTTATCTGTTAGGATCCATCGACGATATATTGAAGATCACTTTCAAGCGGCGTAATATCGAAATTCTAAAGATTCGTTTCGGGGAGTCAGCTCTGCAAGTTTGCGAAGTGATGCTCCGGGACATGACGGATTCAAGACGAATTGACCAACATATTCAGTCGCAGCGGCATGTGAGCACCCAAGTACTTCGACTGCAAACGTAACTTACATGCAGAAGAGCGTCGTACATCCAACGGTAATTTCGCGACATTTCTGGCCGGCTTTGGAAACGAGCGACATCGTCATGCCTGGCCAATTTCGGGAGTGAGTTTGACACTAATTCATCGCATACAATCTCACGTTCCACAACAGGATGCAAGAACAGTATGCTAGGGAGTTCACTACTTTCAAACCTGACAAAGCGCTGCGTTGGCTACCTCATCTTGGGCGGGTGCAACTTGAAATCGAACTGGACGACCGCAAAGTTAATGCGGATGTCCCCCCTCTGGAAGCTGCATTCATTGAACTCTTCTCAGAAAAAGGTGAGACCCACCCACCCCAATTGCTTGCGCTGACTACAATCATGTGCAGATACTTGGACTGTCGACGAACTGATCTCAAGGGTAGGCACCGTGAGCCGTAGCGCGGCGTTGAAGTCGCTTGCTACGTGGGTCGACATGCGTGTTTTGAAAGAAGACAGTGAAAATGTGTTCAAGTTACTTTCTGTGCGGGAAGAAACGACGCCGGGAACCAAGACGATGATTCCAAGACAAGGTACATCTATTCCTGCGGCTTTTCCCTTCTTCCTGATCCTCAAGTTATAGCCACCGCAGAGGACGAGCTACCACCAGTAATGAGTGTGCAGCAGCAGCAAGCAGAACAGATGAAGGTCTATTGGAAGGTAACCAGCCTGTTTTACGTGTTACGTTTATGTTTGACACATTCCGGTTGTAGTTCATTGAGGGCATGCTCACAAACCTGGGTTCGCTACCGCTAGACCGCATACAAACGATGCTTAGGCTTGCCCCGGGTTACAATCGCACTATTGAACAGCTTGGTAACTTTATGGAAGCTGCCAAACGAGAGGGGCTAGCTACAGTCAAAGACGGAATATGGAGACTAGGGAAATAAGTAGAATTGTGGGGGTCAGTTGATTTCAGTGATTTGCTGACGATTCGACGGCAGATCAAGTGCCTGCAAGTGTCCTAGGAAGTGCCCATTCGTACATTGCGAGGGATTTAGTACTGTTTTCTTGAAAGCTGCTGCTTGTTGCAATGCGAGAGCGAACAATTGTTGCTAACCGGCATTTAGGGCCGGTGTATTGAAAGCTCCTGTGACACGGCGGTTAGCTTCTTGTTATCAAGCCATCTGCCATACACTATATGGACAAGCAAGCTCCACGTTATTCCGCGCTTTCGCAGCCGACCCTGTCGATGAGCGAACTTGTTTGCAAAACGCTCGACCACGATACCACGGACGCGCTAATCGACAAATGGCTTGAACATCGCAACGACGCGTATGGGGAATGGTTCCAGGTTGTCAGGGAGCGCAGGCATGCGTCCAACACTTTAAGACGCCAGGTCATAGTCTGGAACAAAGGGGAATTTGCTCCAGAAAACATCTTCTGTCGAACGGTCGACACCGGTCGTCTGATCCCTCTCGACCGAAGCTGGACCACCCATGTCTACCATCACAAATCAATGCTAGAAAGGAAACTATCCATGATGCCCGTCGTTTTCACAATGGTACGTCACTCAGTTCCGTTATCAGCGTTGTCCGTGTTCATCGCTTCCATGTCAGCTTCCCGAGCTCATGCTGTTACGTGCCATGCATGATCATGGCTGCGACGATGCATACATCATCGTAACAGATTTAAAGCGACAAGAAATGGATGACGTTATTGAGTATTTCAAACTCGTGTGTCGGTATGCATATGGCGGTCGGACGTGTAAACCGAGCATTGCAGACCAAATCCAATACAATCGTTCGTCGTCTATCGCCTGCCCCTTTTTTCAATGTCTCATGAACCCTTATCAGACATGCGGTTATGTCACACGCTACATGAGCAGCGGCGTTTGCCCTGCTTTCCTCAGATTGACCTTACCTTTCGAGCAATACTTTACGAAAAGAGACCACCGTTCATTATCTTGTTCTCACATCAGACAACCTCTTATTCCCCAATCCTCTTCACACATCCCCTCTTTGTCCCCGCGGAGGACATTTTCTTCGACTTCCCTAGCGGATGCCCAAACCCCTCCTGCAGTGACGACTGCGAAATGATTCGCTTTCCTAGGCGGGGTGTCGAAGGGGCAACCGTTCTCCCAATAAAGCGCGGCGGTCGGTATGGGAAGAAGATCAAAGCAAAGGAGATGTGCAATTGGATCGATTGCGAAGTCTGCTTCAGCGAGGAGATTCAACAGTATGCTGAAAGTAGCGAGTGTTCCGAGGAATCTCAAAGCAGTACTGACTGCACCGATACGCCGTCTACGAATGGCCTCGTCTGCAGCAAGTGCAGGTTGGTCAAATACTGCTCTCCTGAACATCAGAAGAAAGACTGGGATGAACATCGCCGTGTTTGTGCGAAGCCTGCTTTATTGTAAATAGTCCTTTCAAGGTTCACTATCCTCTGGTTCCACCTTGCATGTCTTGTAGCATCTGCGCTATCAGGCGCTAGTGTCATTAATATTGTAGTTAACGTGTAACAGCGAGATCACGTGTGGTCGTGTTAGTTAATGCCCCTGATCAACTAGCCTTCAAGTTGCCGAAACTAATCCAAGACTACGACTACCATGGTGATCCGTCATATCACATCAAGACTTGCCCAACAGGTAAATTACATTTATTTTTTTCTGAGCCGTGACTGATCTGACGTCTTAGATTGACGAGGAACTCATGAATGCATGGGGAGCATTCAGTCTTGACCAGGTGTGTACTACCAGGCGTTACAATCATCCAACTCGAATAGATGATCTTGATTGCTATGTCGTGATTGCAGTTGATGGAACTGGCCGGGCTTGCATGCGCTCAAGCGCTTGCAAAAGCATACGACAAGGAGAAGTACCGAAGAGTACTTGTTTGCTGCGGACCTGGTAATCAAGGTGGCGATGGGCTAGTAGCAGCAAGACACCTTAGTCAGCCCCCGTATATTGATCGATTGTTTATAAGAACGTTGACTGTCGATGTTTGCTCAGGCATGTTTGGCTACCAACCCACGATCTATATGCCAAAGGTGACTGTCGTCTCGTACAGAGATGGATGTCCTGACTCAAGCATCAATGGATCGCTAGCCGGGATCGAAGGACATTTACAAGGTCGTCCTATCTTCCGTGTGTTCCGCCTTTCTAACCATTTTATTTGGAAAACCTGGAACAGCGCCTCCACAAACAATGCGATAACATGAGGATAGGGTCTCTACCCCCCGATGCCACCATTGATCTGTTTCGTTCGACCCTCTCATCGTCCGATGTTATACTGGATGCCATTTTCGGCTTTTCATTCAAAGGACCTGTCCGCGCACCTTTCGACGAGGTCTTACCACTTATTTCATCCTCTCATAAACCTATAGTCTCAGTGGACATCCCTAGCGGGTGGGATGTAGAGAATGGAAATGAGGACGGCGTGGGTATTGATCCTGATGTATTGATAAGCTTGACTGCGCCGAAGGAGGGGGTGCGGTCCTTCAAGGGAAGACACTTCCTTGGAGGGAGGTTTGTCCCCAAGTGAGCCCTTAATTGCTCATCGCCTGCATCTCCAGGGTATATTCTTACGCTGATCCCAGGGAAATGGAGGAAAGGTATCAGCTTAATTTACCAGAGTACCCAGGTGTCGAGCAAATCGTGGAGCTTTCCCAAGAGCCGAAATCCCAGCGGTTGTGAGATTGTATCTCCCACTCCTGCATCATGTCAAATGATCAGATTAAAACTCTGCGTTTCTGATGCATTTCGAGAAGTCAGGAAACACACACTGGCACTCCACGGCTTTTAAGTTGTATGCGACCTTTCGTTGGTATCTTATCAAGCGTCCCACTGCTTCCTCACTCGACCTGCTGAAGACTCGTTATCAAGGTTGAAAACCGTTGAATGATACATCAATGCGGTGTGATGGCGAATCTATTAGAGATCAGTTCATGAACGAGACTGACAAAGGTTCATTTCTGTTTCCTAATTTGCATACATCTCTGCAAGGATGGAGTAGCAAACAGCGCAAGTTGCTCTTTTCCGACAATCGCGCCACCGAGATACGCAGTGCATCATTTGAGCACGCTTTAAACAAATGACAGCGGTGTCGGCCCTTCGGGCTCGTACGTACTACAGAGAATTAACACGGAACGCCATCCGTAAGTTGTTCCGGTCTAAAAAGGAACAAATGTCGGTCTATTAATCAAGCCCTTCTGAGGAGGGGACGAACTTCAATCCGCTGGGGTTGGCATGTACTCACAGTCTTTTTTCTGGATTATCGATGGATTTCCGAAGCTGATAGCATAGACAACTAGATTTTCCCTGGATCGTGGCCACCCTCAAAGTGTCCCCCGAAAATAGTTGACGATCCAAGTTGATGATGCGGAGATTCGAATCCAAGGAACGTGTCATATTATTCTTGACCGTTTCATCTGTCAGGGGTTGATTGATCATGGACCCTCCGGTATAGTACTAAGCAAGGTACCGGCGTGATAAGAAAACAAAAATTAGCACGCGCGATTTTAGCCTACGAGCAGACGGTTCAAGAGTCTGCGGAGTCTATGAGCGATTAAGCAGGATTGGTTGACCGCCAGCGACATTCAATTGTGCCGTGGTTCACGGTGCAGGTCTGCCAATAAATTAAAAGCTATATCGCGTGATTGAATCGGCGTGAATACTTTCTTGTGCTTTTTATATCTCGAAGTCGAAATACAATCAATTGATCCATCATAACTTCCTGGTTTCATGTTATCTCGATGGTAACAACCGACAGATATGTATGTACATAGTATGATCCTTGAAGCTTGAAGTATAGTATCTTCCAGTGATCCATAGTGGACTAGTACATGTCAGCGCATAGCATACCACGCTCACGGATATCTCCGGCGGCGTACAACTTAGATTGACATTCCCTCACCTGGCAGGCTAATTAGTAAGCGCTTAAGCGATCGCTCACTATCGTCGATAGTGCCCTACTATGATGAACTTTTATCCTCATGACAAATCCCCGAAGGCTCTAGAGGCAAATAATGTCCAATCTGTCGCCAAGTACATGAAGTCCGACAGTTGTCGGAACGTATTTCTTATGGTGACTTCGTCGTCGTTTCGAGTATTTCATTGGATTAACGAAAGACTGTATAGCTGGGTGCCGGTAAGAGCTATCTTAGGTCGCCCTGAGGACCGACAAGCTCAGGGTCAGGCAGGTGTCAGTACTTCAGCTGGTATCCCTGACTTTAGGTCTCCGGACACAGGTGGGTGGGTGGATTGCATCACCGATAAGTCAGGACTCACGATAATGATCATTTGTTCCAACCACCACAGGGTTATATGCGAGTGCCATCTTACGAGAGACCGCCGCATCCCTGACTGACCAACGCGTTTCAGGCCAACCTGGCACGACTTAGTTTACCATACCCGGAGGCCGTGTTCCAAATAGATTTCTTTCGAAGGAACCCTGTACCATGTAAGTTATCGCATTTTTGTAACTCGTGCATGCGATTGAAGCTACCTTGCGTCGCTAAGTCTATACGCTCGCAAAAGAGCTTTACCCTGGTCGCTATAGGCCAACCATTACTCACTCGTTCATCAAAGTGCTACATGCGCATAATCTTCTCCACACATGCTTCACCCAGAACATTGATACGCTTGAGCGGAGGGCGGGGGTCCCAGAGAAGAAGATCATTGAAGCTCATGGGAGTTTTGCCACACAGCGATGCATTGACTGCGAACGCCCTTACGATGACGAAAAGATCAAGAAAGCTGTCATCGATTCCAGGATACCTCGGTGCGAGCGCTGTAATGGATTGGTAAAACCCGATATTGTGTTCTTTGGGGAGGCTGTACGTGTCCCTGGACATTCGTTTGGTCGAGGCTTTTTAGCTGATTGGCGGTCAGTTGCCACCGCAGTTCCACACATCCATCCACTCGCTACGAAGAGCTGACCTGCTGATAGTGATGGGAACATCACTGACAGTCCATCCGTTCGCATCCCTGGTGGACCTGGTGCCTGACGACTGCCCTCGTGTTCTAATCAACTTGGTTGAGGTCGGAGACTTTGATAGGCAAGACGATGTTGTTTTGTTAGGAAAGTGCGACCAAATAGTCCGGGAGCTGTGTCGGGAGCTCGGATGGGAGGAGGAACTCCTGAGAGCTTGGACAGCCACCGCGGACAGTGTAGAGGTCGACGTTAAACCGGCTGTGGCGAAAAGGGACGTCAAGGCTGGTGCCAGTGAAGAATTGGATCGCATTACGAGAGACATTGAGAAGTCTCTCACGATCTCACGAGGGTCTTCACCTGACTCTGAAACGGAGGAAATACAAGGACAAAAAAAAAGTGTTGGGGGGGAGGCTGACAAGAAGGAGGCGGAGGCGGAGGCGGACTCGTCTGTTTCGGTAGACGGGAAGACTTGAAAGTTGCCTTCTCGACGACACGATGTACATAACAAAACACCCTTGGGATCACGGTAAGTATGTATATTGAAATACGATTTTGGTAGCTTGCTTGCAAATTAGCTAAATTTTTTCGACAATGGCAAGATCTGGACTGCAGGTGGGGGATCAAGGGCACTCGGAGGCCGCGGCCGAGGTGTGGTTGCGTCGGATGCCGTTCACTCACGCCAACTTTGCGGAAATCAAAAGCGTTGCGGCCCTCCGCATACTACATCAAATGTCCGTCCATGATGCTACCCGTAGAAGCATGCAGGAGAAAGTGTTAGTAAGTATGAGATGCAATTACCGATGAGTGTACCTCGACATTTTGGACTCCGCGATTGCTTGGCAAAGGCTTTGGATCCAAACAGTTCCGATCGATCACCAGGTATGGTTAAAAATACTCAACTGTTTCCAATTGGAACAGCCTATCTACATGCATGCTCCGAGTTCATCAAGTTCCTGCCGAATCAGCATATGTGGAATAGCCTCGTGTCTATGTGTTTTTCATAGCCGTTACTAGCCACGATTGCCTTCTCCTGCCGCCTGCGTGAAAAGACGTGCACATGAAGCCGCCGCGTGAAGCGGCTGTAGCCGCCCTTTTTGCACCCTGCAACCGGCAAAAGTTATGCTCCCGTCACCGCAATTCGCCGGGATGTTCACAAGAAAACTCCCATCGGTTGATCAGTGGAGCTCGGCATGCGGTCGCAAATCGCAAATCACACTCAGGGTGTTACGCGGCATCCTCGCTGATCAGCGCTGGATGTAGTACGTTGTGAGACTGACATCCGCCATTATCGCATGTTTGACTTTGCCCTGGAATTACCGAATGGTATGTGTATATGTATATATGAAGAGCTGATTCGAACTGACCAAGGAGAAGAAGTTTGACGTGGATGTTTATTCATAGATCATAGATCATAGATCGATTTTCCGTAACTGGCCAACACTGCTTTACCCAATGGTGAAATTCCAAATTCAGCATTAACGCCCGGGCCCTTTCCATGCGGCCTTCCGGAGCGGTCCTGTCGCGTCGGAGATTCGAAAGTTTTCTGCCAGCACTATAAAGCCTGCATAATGGACTGTTTTCACTCTTTCTTCAGAGACACTATCCAACAGATGGGAGTTTTTGTACGCCTTTACCAACGCCTTTGTTCGTTGCTCTCCCTCTCCGCCTTCTGCCAATTGTCTAACTCGTTCCAGTCTGCTCGATTCCGCAGGTAACCCACCCTTGAACGCACGAAACAATAGTAGGTGTCTTGCACTAGTTGACTGTCTCTACGTTGATCTATATACAAGCCCCAAACGGATTCTCATGATGCGGTTCTCAATTGATGCCATCCTTGCTTCGAGATTCGTTCCCACCCGCTTCAGAGGTGGAAATTTGGAAAGGCATGGTCCAGATATATCCACCGGCGGGTCCGGGACGAAAGAGGCCGAGCTCACTGCGAGGCTCGCCCGGTTTGCTCGTGTGTCTGCCGCGGAAATATTCGAGTGAGCTTTGTAAGCCCTCGTCCATCATCTTATCTTATTGTCCATCTAGACTCGAGCCCACATGGTGCCCTGATGGATTATCAGAGGAAGCCGTTGTTGAGATTCTCAATGTCCATGGTTTGAACGTACCAGTCAGCGAACGCCCCTTGGCCGCCCTGGGCATCTTATGGACTGCTCTTTGGAATCCCTTCAACGTACTCCTGACGATCCTCGCAATAGTCAACGTCGCAACGGATTCCTTGCCGACATTTGTGGTTATGATGGCCATGGTCGTTGCTTCCACCGCATTGAGGTGCCCTTTTTTTCACAAGGTTGTTAGATTTGCTAAAACTTGCTACCTCGCATAGGTACTGGCAAGAAATGAAGTCTATGGTTCAAGCACTCAAACTGGTTAAGTCTATCGTGACTCGCGTTCGCGTTATTCGTCGCGTGAACTCCATGCCGAAGGAGATCGAAGTCGATCTGCGACGCATAGTTCCCGGGGATGTCATTACTATTGCCAGTATGTACTCTTACTATTGCATGGCATCTCAGTTTAATCTGTTCATAGGTGGTGACGTATTCCCTGGGGATTGTATTATCATCTCTGCCGAGGCTTTGGCCGTTACGCAGGCGTCCCTCACAGGAGAAATATTGCCAATCGACAAAACCGTCCGCGTCAAGGCATCGGACGAGTCTGAGCCATTCCATCTCTTAGACAACCATAACGTCTGCTTGGGTGGTACATCGGTTGCAGCTGGGAACGGTCGCGCGATTGTGGTGGCTACTGGAAAGGACACTTACATGGCTGCCATTGCCGAAGAGCTCAACAAGAAAAGACCAGAAAACGCCATCCAGATAGGCATCAAGAAAGTTAGCTATGTGCTCCTGGGTTTCATGGCGGTGAGCGCAACTTTTTTTTTCTTTGCCCTTCAACTTTTACTAACCTTTACCTTGCAGGTCATGGCGCCAGCTGTGTTTATCGTCCAAGGAGCGGTCAGCAAAGATTGGAAAGGGGCCATCATGTTCGCCATTGCAATCGCAGTGGGGATAACTCCCGAGATGCTTCCCATGATAGTTGTAGGTGCCTTTTCGTTCTCTTTGAGCCGTCGATTATTCACTCGTAATTATAAAGACCTCTAACTTGGCCTTGTCAGCGGTTCGCATTGCAAAGCAAAAAGTCATCGTAAAGCGTTTCGATGCCATCCAAAATTTGGGTGCGGTCAGCATCCTGTGCTCCGACAAGACAGGCACATTGACTGCTGACCTCGTTCGTATCGCGAAGTCGGTCAATGCGAAAGGCGAAGTGTCGAGCCTCCCGGTCCAATTGTCTTTCATTAACTCCTCGCTTCAAACGGGGTCCCGTAGTCCTATCGACCACGCCATCCTGGACTATATCGGCGAAGACGAGAAGGGTTCTTATAGTGACGTTCAACAAGATAGTTGGTGCAAACTCGGCGAAGTTCCATTTGACTCCACACGTCGCATGCTTTCAATCCTCGCATGCCACCCCTCTGCTCGTGAAGGAGAAGCATTATTAATAACGAAGGGGGCTGTGGAGGAAGTCTTAGAGCGGTGCATTTCTGCCTTGAAGCACGAAGAATTTTCGAAGCCCGTGGGGAGCATCCTATTCGACTCTTCATCGTCCACCACATTAGCGGAAGTTGATCGCCGTGAGATTCTCGATTCTGCCAGGCGGCTGAACGAGGATGGGCTTCGCTTGATTGCCGTTGCTTGTCGTCAGGCCGCCATCAAGACAGGCAGAGTTATCTCCACTGAGGACGAAGAAGACCTGGTTTTCGTTGGTTTCGTCGCCTTGTCGGACCCGTTGAAGCCTGATGCTGCTGAGGCAATCCAAAAACTTGGCAGTCTTCATGTCCAGGTGCGAATTCTCACCGGAGATGTCCCGGCGGTAGCTGCCAAAGTTGCCCGTGATCTCGGACTTTTCAACCCTGTCAACCTTACGAAGGTCGTTGACGCAGGCTCCCCGAAGGATGAAGAAGCAGCATCCGATATGTCATCCGCATGTATTGACGAGTCGAGTTTGATTGTTACAGGACCCCAACTTGCTGAACTTGCGAAGGATCGTGATCTTCTGCAGGAAACAATAGAGCGCGCGATTATCTTTGCAAAGCTGTCGCCATACCAGAAACTCGATGTGGTGAAGGCTTTACGGGCCGGTCGCGGCGGTCGCGCTGTTGCATTCCTGGGAGATGGAGTCAACGATGCTTTGGCTATTCGCGGTGCTGACGTCGGGATATCTGTGGATTCGGGAACCGAGATTGCCAAAGAGGCGGCGGGCGTTATCCTACTGGAGAAGAGTCTCGACGTTGTCGCCCGGGGCGTAGTCGAAGGCAGGATCACGTATGTTTCTAACTCAGCGGTTCAATCATGAGGCTTACGCGGGTCACAAGGCTATTAAACACTATCAAGTACATCAAGATGGCTTGCTCATCGAACTTCGGAAATGTCTTCTCGGTCCTGGGTACGTTCTATGGTCCTGCGAAGGGATTTGCCATGACATTGCAAACCTACAGTTGCCTCTGCTTGGCTACCTTACCAGCCGATGTTGCCCCTGCAGCTATTGATACAGAACTTACTCTATGACTTCTCTCAGGGATCCATTCCTTGGTTGGTAGCATTCCTCTTTTCCCTAGGTAATAAGCTTATCTATGCCAGGGATAACGTCGATCCCGAGTATCTCGAATACCCTAGGACGTGGAGTGCATGGTCTATCATTCGGTTCATGATATGTTTGGGTCCTTTCTCCAGTCCGTTCGACATCACCACATTTTGCATCAACTGGTAAGCTATTTGATTGCTTTAATTTCATACACTTAACTTTGGTCCAAGGTTCCACTACAAGATTCGGACCTTGGATTCTCCGCTGGTACCACTTGCACAGACAAATTGGTTTTTGGAAGGTTCTCTTACCCAGGTACGATATCTAGAATTCCTCGCGTGGCCCATACTTATAGTTTCCCGCAGCTTTTCATCATTCAGTTTCTCCGGACCCCCAAGATTCCTTTCATCCAATCCCGAGCCTCTCTCCCTGTCGTCTTAGTGACTTTTGGGATGGCTTGCGTGTCAATGGCTATTCCGTATATTCCCAAGGTCAACACGGCCCTACGACTGACGCCTCCCGAACCAATGTTCTACGCATACTTGCTCGCTATAATTGCGGGTTACGCTCTTGTCATCCACATTGTCAAGACAATCTATTTGAGGGCGTTCAAGGGCGAATGGATTTGAACGGAAATCAGATCCCATGGCTAGAGGAGAGAAGATTGATGTGATCGGATTGCTGATTTGGATGTCTCGTATGATTTTACTGATGAGATGTAGATACTGGAGGTTGAACGTTGAACGTTGATGTTTTACTTGCTTGATCGGAAAAATTCAATACAGTTTGTTTGTTATCGAGGAGCCAGTCTGGCACGAGTACTTATGTAAACAAGGGAATTCCCACCATCGAGTTTGGATTTTTACTTTACGCTGGCAAAAAAGGACATTTATGAGGTCATCTCGTAGGGCATCACGAAGACTCGGACAAGGTCGACATTTCGCTTCGCCAAGTGCTCAGCTTGGAGGACCAGCTAATACTAGAAAGAGCAGTCGGGGAGACGATAACTCAAGCGATCATGATCGTCGCATGGAATGCATTGCTTCTGTCAGTCGGAGCAGTGGTGTTGAAAAGGACGGTGACGTGTGAGCACACTGCACCGTGGTTTCGGTTTTTGATGATACTGAGATGCCTTGGACTAGATTGAAGGGGCACAAGACGCAGGAAGAGTTTAGAATATTCATCGACAAGAAAGTGCGTCGCGGCTCTGGGCTGAAGTTTTGATGAACCGCTGTGACGCCGATATTCATTCGACGATGCAGCTTGAAGCATACTGGGATTTCTACAAGACCGAATCTCCCAGTACTCAACCACGAATAGAATCGGAACAGAAACAGAAAAAAAACCACCAGGAGAACATATTAACATTGTTCCGTGAGTGAGGTTGAGATTATTGTCATCGTGTCAATCGGTGCGGTTGACTAGCTGTGGACATATCACACAGGCAAACTACGCGAAGGACTATTCGCGTCTGGTCGGAAAGATGGGTTTGCGCTGGAAGGTCAGTAAATTATTCCCCCAACGTTCAATATATGCTATTCCGCGGATTCTCACAACCATTACTCCAGTGTACGAGACTTCGCTTTACTTGTCGGTCGTCTTCGACTTCCCAGTGCAGACAACCTCTATTCTGTCACATCTTGTGCCGGATATCTATTCGACAACCTCTGCTCCGCAGCCATTTCGCCTCACCAGTATATTAATCTCGCTTATTCACCAACTTGTCATCTCTTTCCCTTCTCAACGATCTTATTTGGAACGGATCAAATACCTTTCTCCAAACTTGCTGGAACGATCGTCCTTTGCATACCTTTGGATCTCAACACTGGCTCGAAGCTTGCGCACACGAAACTTTGTTCAATTCGAACAGTTATCGCAGCCCGATGCATTCGAGCATCTACTTCCCCTGTCGCGACCCGTTCCATCCTCGAATACTGGAGCTTCAGCTGTGCTCCGAGTCCGCGATTTACCCCGGAGCGCCGTCCATGAGCTCGTCTCCCGCCTCCGACTGAAAGCACGCGACGAATCCTGGAGGGTCGTTCGGAATGCATACCGGGAGATCTCTTTGTCGGATGAGACACAGCTGTGGTTGGGGAAACGACTGTTTTTTGACAGTTTTGGTTCCGAGGCGACTGTCGTGAGGTTTGACGAATGGGTACGGGAGAGGTGCCGGGATGGGCAACTGCGGCCCAAGGAAGGGGTCGAAGGGAGGTGGATGGTTTGTAAGGCCAGGTAGCAAACCCTATTTCCTGTCCGTCGAAGACCTGCAGAGGGTCGTTCGCCTGAACACCTGGCTGCCGATCCTCAGTGTCGTATCCCGTTTAATACCATCTGCTGTTTGGCAGCACGACGATTGTTGGTTCTCACACCGGGGATTTTCGTGCGGTTCAGATCTAGGAAATTGAACGAGTGAAGTGGCATTATAGTGAACGAATGTGCGGGCCGATTGGTTCATTTCACCTAACACTTGGGGGACGTGATCAAGCTGTGGCTAGATCCAGATCTATTGTACTGCCGGAGGAAACGTGGAGCTTTTGAAGTTTCTGTTTGCGTCCTGCACGAACGTTGCCAGTCCACTGTCTGCCAGTGACTCCCCGCCAGTGGAGTCTGAAAGTGATTCGGAGCAATTCCCGAACTTATCCACCAATCAAAATTCCCAATCCTGGTACGCGCAGCTATAGCGATTGTGTAGTGAGTAAACTGTAGATTAGTACTAGAAATATATGATTGCTAACCGATAAAGGCTCCGAGTGGTACTAACAGTAAGTAGAGTCCGGTCCACTTCACCTAACGATGTTTTCGTATTCGTACAGGTTCGTTTGTGGCTTTTCCTGCGATCACAGCTCTCAAATAAGAGGGCCAAGGGTCCTTTATGGTACTCGTTTAGCGGAGAATCGCTAGAACCAGTGACAGTTCTAAGTGCCCAACTTAAACTCCTTTTTCCTTTTGAGTTGCATTCGAAAGTTCTGATTGGGGATCTGCAGAGGAGTCGGAGTTGATTCACGAGCCTTGATTGGCTAGCGGAAGAACCTGGATCTAAAACGAGGTTAATTATCCTCGGGGAAGCTGCCTCCCCCTCGGGTAGTTTTTCAGATCAGTGGGGCGTGCAACAAATAATCAGGCCATTTTCTAGAGCCTGAGATACCGGAAAATGCTTGGACCCCGCCTTCCCCGATTGGAAACAGGTTTTATAGCCGGATAACTTACTCGTTCGAGTGTATCATTTCACTCTTCTTATTCCTCTTGGGGCACTCACCGGTGTAAATCTGTTTATCCATCTCGTTTTCCACGATACATTTGTCTGGGTTGTCGAGGAGCACAAGAACATCATGGACAAATACAACACTCCACAAGGGCCGCACCTGGATAAGAATACCAATGGGTGCAGTGGACTCGGAGTCCCTAAAATTTTCATCCCAGATGTACTCCGAGCCAGCCTATGGCCATGGTCTCGTCAAATGAACTCTCATTATGCAGAACTTAAGGAGGAGTCTGATGCTTGGGCAGCTGGCTTGCAGCTGTACTCTCCCGAAGTCCAGAAGGTTGTAAATCGATTGAATTATTGTAAGTGTTTTCCCTGTTCTGTAACGTTTTCCCTGTCTGCATACTCATCTAGTTTGGCAGCTCTCCTCACCTGTTCGGCACACCCAACCTTAAGCAGAGGTGAGTCGCTTACATACCGATAGGATTGTTTACTTAGCTGTTTTCAGAGCATGGCAGAGCAGCATGCGATCTCATGCATTTCTTGTTCGCGGCTGATGACTATCTCGAGAGGCTCACTCCCTCTGAGGTTCAAAAGGAAAAAGAGCTGATGCTCCATGCTATTCGGAATCATCATACACCACGTCCGAAAGAAGAGTCGATCTTCGGGGAAATGGCCCGTCAGTAAGTGTTTCATTTCATTCCGTTTGGACATGATACTTACCTGATCGTAGATTTTGGGTAAACAACATGCAGAACGTCACAGAAGTTGCACTGAAGAGATTTCTCCGGAACCTCGATGACTATTTGGAGAGTGTCGCCGAGGAGAACATCAACAAAGAGCAACACCGCATCCTTGATGTCAAAAACTATATCAGGCTGCGACGTCGTACTGTCGGAATAGTACCATTCTTTTCCATGAACGGGCTAGAATTTAACATCCCAGACGAAGTGATGTCACTCCCCGCTATTCAGGAAATGGTACAGGTGTCCCCTGAAATGATCGCTTGTTGTAATGTCAGTGAAGCTGAGAGCACCTTCCGTACTATGCTGACACGACCACTTTCACCACTATTTTGAAAGGACATGATTTCCTACAATGTCGAGCAAATGCGAGGAGACGATCTCAACAACATCATAACGTGCGTAATGAACGAGCACCTTACAGACGTGAATGGGGCCATTCTATGGGTTCAAGACCACGTTTTGGGGCTTGGAGAGAAGTTCCTTGCTGCCATGGCGTCGTTTCCCCAATGGGAAGAGCCTGTGAATTCACAGGTGAAGGAATATTGCAATGGGTTAGGTCAGTGGGTCCAAGCAAACTATGACTGGCATTTCGAGGGCGAAAGATATCTTGGAAGGAAAGGTCCGGAGATCAGGAAGAACAAATGGATGTCACTCCTTCCAAAGAAGGCTGCGAGCAAGGAATTTGGCCCTATGGAGGTTGATGATTCCCTTTTGTAATCGGATGTTCAAGTATACGAATACACATGTAGCTTGATATGACAAGCGTTTGGCTGCAGTCTTCGCGCATGATGTCGTACGTGTGTGTGTAAAAGAGGCAAAACGACCGTGAATGAAATGTCGTGGTCGACGTCGCTACACCTCGAACCGGCGGATTGAGTCCCTTCAATCTTTATGTGGCACTGTCACACAGCTCTGGACGATCGACAAACCGACCCCTTCATGATTTTGACAACAACGTGTTTCAGGAAGCACATTCCCCAGATTGCTGGCTGAAGTTGAGGAACTGAATGCCAAGAAGACGAGGTCGATGTTATGTTGTTCTATTTGTATTTGTATTTGTACTGATTGTCCAAAAAGGATAGGGGCTGGAATTACGGTTCGGACAGACCTTCAAGTCTTGAAGCAAGGCTGCAACATTGACTGGCCGTCATGCTCAATTCCAGGTCCTTACCGACATTCTCGTTCAACACTGATCTCACGGACTGTGTCCTAATGGTCCTTCCCGACTTCCAGAGTTTACAGGGTTTCATTTCATCCTCGAAGTTTGCGTACTCTATATTTCGGGCTTGGCCAAACTCCTGGGGGCTGTAGCACGAAGCCACTTTGGCTCTACTTTTACACAGGCGATGAACCTCGTCAGATGCCTCAGCAGCCCCCATTCCTCCAAGTCGGCATTGGGCCATGGACTTTATTGCGAAGGTTTGAGCCTCACTCAAGATTTTTTGGTCACTTCAGCGCAAGCACGCCTTTTATGAGACCATGCTAACATCGTTCAGGCACTTGAAGATATATATAGTTGGTGGTGAGCATACTGAATGCTGTAGGCAACATCTCCAGTCACCTGTTCAAGTAAGAAGGACCCGAGGTCTAGAAGTAACCAACTTTCAATCATCGAATCTCTAAATTTTCGGCAATCTGTGTACCGGTTCTGGCTCCTTTCAGCCAAGTACGGACCAGGAGGACTCGGCAATGGCGAGTATCACACAATTCAGAGAATCAGTCGTTGCGGAACAAACAGTCTTTCTATCGAACTTGGGATATCCTGAGCAGATGGGTGTCATTGAAGTACACAAGTTCCTCTTGGATGGGCTTTAATAAACAACACGTCGCGACCTTCATGCAAGTACCTGAATGTCATGCTAACGTCTTGCCCATCTGAAGGCCCACGCGTAGGATTTGGTATAGATGATGTCTGTCTTGTCTGGGGTGGACCAGCGGTCACTTGACGCCTAACTTGAAGTTAGAGCAAAATTTCCATCATATTGCATCCCACCAATTCTCAGTGGCTTTGTACATGGCAAACAGCGACCCAAGACAGCTTTAGAAGACAGCAAACGTTGGCCACTGGCGGGAGAGCACCAACTATGCGGAGATCCGTCATGCTCGACGATCGCTTTATGGACACCATCAATTGTATTCTTCAAATCATTAATGCACGCTGGCAAACGTTCGCTTACCATCCACAGGGTGTCAAGGCTTGCATCTTCCGTCTCGGCTAGATATGTTATGGAGTCCTTGCAGTCAGTAAACCTTCAAGTATCTTCTTTTCCTAACACTGACGAGCCATCTCGTAGATTGGGAATCCATGGTCCTGGTTTTCCTCCTTCACGCTTGAGTGGTATCTTGAGATTCAGGTAGATAAAACCCGTAGAATTCCTTCCTTCTTTCAAAGAGGCGATGCAGTCGATCCCGTACTTCCAGCCTGGGCTCATCGAGGAGGTCTTTGATATCCGTTTGGAACGGTTCAGGAATTGGAAAAGGGACGATTGGTTATGTACTTATTGTATGACAAGCTGGTTCTTGTCAGAGAATATTGGAGCTTGGTTTGAAGGAAGGGCAAGACGGATGATTTGTAAATCTTGTTGCTCGACATTCCGTATCGAGGGGCCGATCAAACGACTTTTAGTGGTGCAGCTCTGAATATGACTAGAATCTGATTATCTGCTCGTCCACGGCGAAGAGTTATTATGGTATATCAGCGCTCATTTCTTCCGTCAGGTAATTAATGACTTAGTGGTATACATGCCCTTTACCCTCCTACATTGTATACAATGGCCAAGATCCGCAACGATGTGAAGCGCGATCAACTTGTCCGACTTAGGCATGTCGAGCAGGTCAATTCATGGTGACTTTGCTCATGATATCAGCGAGCGTGTTCACTTCCTCCTCATCCACCTCGGGCTTCCTCGCCTCCGCTGATGGTCCCTGTCCTTCTTCCTCTTTGACGTCACCTTCCTCACCTTCCTCCACCTCCTCCTCACCTTCTTCCTCTTCCTCTTCCTCTTCCTCTTCCTCTTCGTCCATGAAAAATTTTCCGCCGCGCTGTTTCATAATTTGTCGGATGGCGTCAACATGATCCTCCGAGTCCTCATCAACATCATTCCATTGCAGTTCCAGCCTCTTCAGCTTTGGCAAAGAAACCAGAGATTCTGCCAAAAATTTGAAAGTCGACGCGTTAAGGTTGTTATTCTGGAGCACCAGAGTCACCAGATTCGGATTTGATCCCTCTGTAAGTTTCTGCAGAGCAAGCGGCACCTCGTCAACATCCTCGAGTGATAATACACAGTCCGAGAGGATGAGAGTCTCTAATGCAGGCATCTTTGTCAGGGCACGAGCCCACTCGTGGACCGCTCCCATAGCTTCATCCTTGATGAACGTATTGTCCTGAAGATCAAGATACCGTATGTTCGGGCACTTGGATAAGCCATGGGCTAGAGCTTGTATCCCATCGGTCCATATGGCGTTCTGCGGAAGCCTGACATCTTCTAGCGTTCCATGTGCAGCAAATGTTTCTGCCCACGCCGATGCGGATCCGTTTTCAAGCCTATTCCTACCGCAGATGATCGTCTTCAGATTCGATGTCAGACCCTTCTCCTTACTCAGCTCTGCCGACTTCTTTAGCCATTTCGCGATCATAGTTCCTGCCTCTGGGCCTAGACCGTTGTTGCTCAGCCGGAGGATCTCGAAACGGTTGGTTTCGAGGAGGTTGCGGAGAGGTTCGACAGAGCGAACACCAAAAGCGTTGTCACTAAGGTTTATTTCCACGAGTGTTGATTTGGGCTCAATAGCGTCACATAGAGCCTTAAGTGCATCGGGGATCTCGGAGATGAGACGACCAGTGAATATATCAGCAAAGTCTGCGACCTGGATCGCGATTGAGAACAAGCAGAGGTTATACGGGAAAGGTAAAAGTACCTTCAGGTTTTGCGCCTTCTCCAAAAACTTTGCAAACTCCTGTGCAGCCTCGACACCAATGGTGTTGCCTCCCAGATGAACCTCTTCGATTGATGTGGGATCGAAGCCGTTGAGGAGCGGCAAAACATCATCTGCGGTGTTGATCTTGAGACTTTGGCCTCTGATGTCTAGGATTTTCGCGTTTCTGACCATTTGTATATGCGATGAAGGTTTGTTCCGACTTGAGGCTGTGACAAGGGTTCATTGAAGTCACGTGCGTGAAGCAAAGTAAAAAATCATCGCGACTTGCCAGTTCTCCCATCATCATGTCGCTTCATGATCCCCTTGCAATTGATCTCTCAAAACAGACGCGAGCATTCCTCGCCCTCTTGCCGTCAGACTCCATTTATTCGAGTCAAATATCACTTGCATCATCACCAAAAGACTTGCTTTCAACGCTGTCGCGATTGCTTGCTATTCCGTCGCTTACTGTGCCGATATCAGCCCTTTTTCGACCATTATTGATTGACCTGTGCGCAAGATGGCTACACGACCAAGAGGACCTCGAAGACAGATTCGTAGCTTTCTGCACATTGATCGAAATCCACCAGGAACTTTTTCCGTTAGTCCACTTGGTCTTTCGTCTTCCGAGTTCTGACTTATCCCCGTAGGGTTTTGTCCGCATTCTTGCACCTGCCATATCTCTCACAAGGCCCATTGCATCTCGTGGAAGAATGTCAGACGATCGTCACGTTGGACGCTATACGTTTACAACGTGTGCTTCTTGCTTACTATCGCTTGCTTCGATCCAATCGTCTACTTCCCGGCGATCTCCTATGGCCCATATCGCACCTATCAACTCTCTTCACCACTCCTCACCCCGACGCTGCAGTTAAGTACTTGGCGATCAGGTGTTATTCGCTACACACAGGCATGGCTGAAGTGGAGCGCACCCAATTGGAGACCCGATTTCTTGGTGAGCCCGGTGTGGTCGACTGCTCACTTTCGTACGGGGAAAATATAGACGGGAGTCGAATCACCATCGATGGATGGTTGATGCCTATGCTGGAACTCAAACGAGTCCATCAGGGCCGCAACTCTGTTGCTGCCGGCTCCGATTTCTATTCGCCTGGAAATGTCAGAATTCAACTGTTAACGAGCAGCGACCTGTCGTAAGTCTTTCCTCTCGGTACATTCTTATCATGTTTTACAAATCCCTTGCCAGCTTATGGACAGCCAATATCCACGGCATCCTCATGCTGAAATCTTGTCCCTCTCTTCCTTCTCCCGTTAACGTCGTGGAAACGCCTTCAGCAATAAACGCGTTGCGACAACTTGCCATTTCTGTCTCTCTTCGATTGCCTGCTCTCATCACTTCTCCCCCGTCGTCCGGAAAGTCACTTTTCCTCTCGCAACTTGGATCTCTATTGTACCCCGGGGTGGATGACCAGATTGTCACCATCCAACTTGCCGACACATCGCTTGACCCTCGTACACTGCTCGGATCCTACGTTTCCTCTCCGACGCAACTAGGAGCATTCGAATGGAAGGATGGTGTGCTCGTTCGTGCCATGAGGGAGGGCAAGTGGCTGGTCTTCAAAGATATCGACCGCGCGAGCATGGAAGTGTTGGGGCTTATCAAGCCCCTAGCCGAGTCTCTGGCTCCCGGTACATGGATTGGCAATCGCGCGAGTATAGATGTTCCAAACAGAGGCAGGGTGAGGGCTTCCGAACGCTTTGCTATCTTCGCGACGCGTTCAACAATTCCATCGACCAGCGGAAGCTTCCCGAGCCCATCTTTTTATGGAGCCCACAAGTTCCAGGAACTCATCGTCGAGGCGCCATCGTTGGACGAAGTCAAGACGATTATGGAATCCCGGTTTCCTCGGTTAGGGCAGTTGCTTGTACAGGCAATCATACAAATCTGGGCCGATGTCCAGGGTTTGGGGACGATGGCTTCGAGTAGGTCTATCGGTCTGAGAGATCTAGAAAAGTATTGCCGTCGGCTAGAAGCACTCGTCCCCTCATCCCATAACTCCACGAATGTGGAGACTACCAGCCAGGACGTCATTCTCATTCCCACGCTCTTCCCCAACCTTGCTTTTCGAGAAGAACTTTTTCTCGAAGCTAGGGATGTCTTTTTTGGCACAGGTGCTCTTACAGCCGCAGCCCAAGCCCACTCCGATCGCATCGCAACTCTTGTTGCTGATCACCTCGGCATAGACCCTGAACGTCGTCAATGGGCCCTTAGTAGGCGAGTTCCCGCGTTCGAGGAGGAGAGAGACGGCAACGGTGATATCACTACAGTTGGTATTGGCCGTGTACGTCTCTCTGCTCGATCTCCGAAGTCGATCTTTCTCATTGCGCCAACTCGTCCTTTTGCGTTGCATAAACCTGCCGTGTGCCTCCTTTCACGAATTGCTACTGCTATAACTCTTCGCGAACCTGTCCTCTTGACTGGGGAGACTGGTACCGGCAAGACCAGTGCTATCACACATCTTGCTTCTTTACTCCGCCAACCTTTGATTTCACTTAATCTCTCTCATCAAACGGAATCCTCAGACATACTTGGTGGTTTTAAACCAGTTGATGCTCGTATCCCTGCTTCGAAGCTTCAAGTAGAGTTCTTGAACCTCTTTGGAAACACCTTCAGTCGGAAGAAGAATATCAAATTCGAGGAGTCTGTCAGGAAAGCGGTACAAGAGGGCAAATGGAGGAGAGTGGTGGCTCTTTGGAGGGAGTCTGTGCGGCTTGCCAGGGAGCGGATCGAGTCAAAAATCAACGAAGAGACACAGTAAGCGTCTAGCATACAATGACTTGGCTTCCAGTAACCTTTTCCCAGGGAATCAACCGAAGTGGATGGACCGAGGAAACGGAGGAAAGTCGATCAAACACTGCTTCAACGGTCTGCGGAAGCTTGGGACAATTTCCAACGTGACATCGATGAGTTTGATATCCAGCATGCTCAAGGGCAAGGGAAATTCGCTTTCGACTTCGTGGAGGGTCCCCTCGTCAAAGCGCTCCGCTCTGGCGATTGGTATGTTTGCTTGTAATTATTCTCAGCTTGTGTGTGACCTGTTACTAGGATACTTCTCGACGAAATCAACCTGGCCAGTTCAGAAACACTTGAATGCATTACTGGGCTTCTCAGCGGTCCAACGGCATCCATCTCTTTGACTGAGAAGGGTTCCTTGGAAGTGATTCCCCGACATCCTAACTTTCGCCTCTTCGCCTGCATGAATCCTGCCACGGACGTCGGGAAAAAAGACCTTCCGCCTAATACCAGAGCACGGTTCACCGAGATTGACGTTCCTCCGCCGGACGCTGATCGCGAGACTCTGCTTAGCATCATCCACCAATATATTGGTCATTGTGCGGTTGGAGATAAAGCTGCAATCATGAATGTTGCAGACTTCTATGCCGCTCTCAAAGAACTAGCGGAGGATCGCCGGTTGGCCGACGGATCAAATCATCGACCTCACTACAGCATGCGGACGCTCGCTCGTGCTCTTACGTTTGCAGCCGACATCTCCCCAATGTATGGCCTACGACGAGCGTTATGGGAAGGTTGTCTAATGGCATTTACCATGGTGCTCGACGGGCCCAGTGCAAATACTGTCACAAATCTCGCTCACAAGCACATCCTCGCTGGGGTTCGCAATGCTAAATCATTGTTGACAAAGGAACCCTCGCATCCTA
Source organism: Leccinum subgranulosum (assembly GCA_038091575.1). Lineage (NCBI taxonomy): Eukaryota > Fungi > Basidiomycota > Agaricomycetes > Boletales > Boletaceae > Leccinum > Leccinum subgranulosum. Next base: position 161,447 of record JBBPOS010000002.1, on the reverse strand, counting down.
TATCCCGCTCTGCCGACGAGTTCGTCAAGTTTGGTCCGTTTTACCTCGAGAAGGGTCCACTTGAAATCGATTCAGTTGAGGATTACATCATGACTCCTTCCGTAGAGAAGAAGTTGATTGATCTTTCCCGCATTGTCCTCACCCGTCGTTTTCCTGTGCTCATCGAGGGACCAACATCTAGTGGAAAAACCAGTGCAGTTGAATACATCGCCCGCCGAACTGGTCATCAATTCATTCGCATCAATAACCACGAGCACACTGATATTCAGGAGTACATTGGATCTTACGTTTCCGACCCAGTCACCGGAAAGCTGGTATTCAAAGATGGATTGCTCGTCCATGCTCTCAGACGCGGCCACTGGATTGTTTTGGACGAGTTGAACCTCGCACCGACGGATGTCCTCGAAGCCCTGAATCGATTATTGGATGACAATCGCGAACTGGTCATTCCGGAAACTCACGAAGTTGTCCGCCCTCACCCTCACTTCATGCTTTTTGCTACTCAGAATCCGCCGGGCATATATGCTGGTCGAAAAGTTCTGTCGCGTGCCTTCCGCAATCGTTTCCTAGAAGTTCACTTCCAAGACGTACCGCAAGCAGAGCTAGAATCCATCCTATGCCAACGATGTCGGATTGCTCCGTCGTATGGGCAACGGATCGTCACTGTCTTTCGAGAGTTACAGAAGCGCCGTCAGACTGGGCGTGTTTTCGAAAGTAAACAAGGCTTTGCCACCCTTCGGGACTTGTTCAGGTGGGCTGGCAGAGATGCTGTGGGTTATCAGGAACTCGCGGAAAATGGGTACATGCTTCTCGCCGAACGCGCTCGGCGCACCGAAGACAAGCTAATGGTCAAGGAAGTCATAGAGGCGGTCATGAAGGTTCAAATCAACGAGGAGTCCCTTTACAAGCTGCGTGGCCCTGAAGTGGAAGCATACATCGGATGCCCTGTACCTTCATCCCCACAAATCGTTTGGACTCACGCTATGCGACGGTTATTCGTTCTGGTTTCCAGGGCTGTGAGGTTCAATGAGCCATTTTTGTTGGTCGGAGAGACCGGTTCTGGCAAGACATCTGTCTGTCAATTGTATGCTGAGGTCGTCTCCAAGCGCCTGCACACACTCAGTTGTCATCAGAACACGGAAACAGCAGACCTGATTGGTGGTTTGCGGCCAGTACGCAACCGCGCAGCAACTTCTTTGGATGCTTATCGAGATGTGTTGTCTCTACTCTCTCGCGCTGGTGTCCCTAGCCCTCCCACGGATGCACAGGGGATCCTTGAACAGATCTCCGCACTTTTGAAAACCGATCTCGATCCCTCGCTGGCGGCTGCTCTGCGAGAGTCGAAGGAGAAACTTACCTCTGAGGCCCTGTTCGAATGGCATGATGGTCCCCTCATCCGAGCCATGAGTGGTGGCGATGTCTTCTTGCTCGATGAGATCTCGTTGGCCGACGACTCGGTGCTCGAGAGGCTTAACAGCGTACTAGAGCCCGAGCGAACCATTGTGCTTGCCGAACGGGGGGGTACCGGCGGTGAATATCCTGCTGTGCGCGCTAATGATTCCTTCAAGCTTCTCGCAACGATGAATCCGGGGGGCGATTACGGGAAGAAGGAATTGTCCCCTGCACTTCGGAATCGTTTCACGGAGATTTGGGTGCCCACAGTCGACGACCCCTCTGATCTTCAGATGATCATTGAGAGCTCCTGGGCCCACCATCCGTTGAAAGCCTTTACTGCGCCACTTTTGCACTTTACCGATTGGCTACGCGAGAGAATCGGCGACCGTTCCATCTGTACTCTGCGGGACATGCTAGTAAGAAACCTCTGGATATACTCCAATGCGTTCCTTCTCACTCCTTTTCCAGGCATGGGTTGCGTTTTCGAACGCCGTATTCCTTCCCAATACAGAGGATAGAATGCCAGCAGGCGAGACCTTCGTAAGTCTATCTTATTCTTTTCTGAATCAAGAATTCATTCGCAATCCAGCACCACGCTGCCCACATGACCTTTCTGGACGGACTCGGTTCTTTGCCACAAACCGCTACACTCTCTCCGCAGGTTCTACAGCAAATCAAGGATGAGGCCGTTAGCAAGCTGCACCAGCTTGTCCCGTTCAGCGCCAGGGATATGTCTCATTTCTCCTATGACCCGTCCATCTTCGTCCAATTTGGCCCTTTCCCACTCCCAAAGGGACCAGAAAACGCCATGAACCACGGTTTCAATCTCCAGGTACCGACAGCTCACGAAAATGTTCTCCGAGTGGTAAGAGCCCACCAAGTGCGCAAGCCAATCCTACTGGAGGGGAGTCCGGGAGTTGGAAAAACCTCCCTCATCACTGCACTGGCCAAGATTGCAGGATACCGCCTGTGTCGCATCAATCTTTCGGACCAGACGGATCTGATAGACTTGTTCGGATCTGACCTACCTGTGGAAAATGGTGCACCGGGAGAGTTTGCCTGGAGAGATGCGGAATTCCTTCAAGCCTTGCAACAGGGCCATTGGGTTCTCCTCGACGAAATGAATCTCGCACCTCAGGCAGTTCTCGAAGGCTTGAATGCGGTGTTGGATCATCGCGGCACGGTTTACGTACCCGAGTTGGGACGCAGCTTTACCTGTCATCCCTCGTTTCGAGTATTCGCTGCTCAAAACCCGTTGCACCAAGGTGGTGGTAGGAAGGGCCTCCCGAAGTCTTTCCTTGATCGTTTCACGAAAGTTTACGTCGAGGAACTGACTCCTGATGACATGCTGGTTGTCTGTCGGGAGCAGTACAAGGAATTTGACGAACGTATCCTCCGTGGCATGATTGCGTTCAACGCTCGCCTGAGTCATGAAGTTGTTTACAAACGGACCTTTGGGCGGGAAGGGAGTCCCTGGGAGTTCAATCTTCGCGACATCATCCGATGGGGCGAACTCTTACAGGCATCCAACGTCATCAACTTTCCTCGGCACTTCATCCGTATCGTCTACTTGAACAGGTTCAGGAATCCCCAAGACCGCGCACACGCCCAAGCTATATTTGACGAGGTTTTCTCTATCTCAGATTCACCGAGCATTCCCAACCCTTGTCCGCTCATCTCAAGTTCGCATCTACAAATTGGTTATTACAGCACAACGAGGCGCAATGTGACTTTGCCTCACAGAACTTCTGACGTTTTACAGGTACATCTTACAGCAATCGAAGCAATCGGCACATGCCTTTCGCGATCCTGGCTAGTCGTCGTGACTGGATCTCGCAACAGCGGTAAAACAACTCTAATACGGACCCTTGCTAACCTTTCAGGAAACCATCTCGATGAAGTCCATATTTCCAAGGCAACCGACACAACAGATCTTCTGGGTGGTTTCGAACAAGTCGATCAATTAGCACGAATCATAGCACTCGCCGAAGACTCACTCCAGCTCACGGAGGTGTTCGCGCGCTCCCTTTGTGGGATCACTTCAAAGTTTCAGTGCCGAGCAGCTTTACAGCGCGAACTGGTCTCTGACCAGAGAACATCATCATCGATTTTGCAAGCGGTTTACGATTTATTAGCGGAACTGTCAATGGTTAACGTCGAGGACCCTTCGCTTGATGCAGCTCGGCGAGATCTGGAGTCTACATTCCACGATCTGGCTAAAGCTGGGTCCACAAGGGGTCGTTTCGAGTGGATCGACGGTCCATTAATACGGTCAATGAAGAACGGTCACTGGCTTCTCCTCGACGACGCGAATATGTGCAATCCATCTGTCCTCGACCGACTCAACTCCCTCTGCGAGCCAAATGGCACCTTAGTGTTAACCGAACGAGGCTTCGTGGACGGCAAGGTACAGATATTAACACCGCACCCGAACTTCCGTCTGCTCATGACTGTGGACCCTCAATATGGCGAACTGTCCAGGGCGATGCGCAATCGCAGCGTGGAGGTTTCCTTGTTGACGTGTTTCACGGAAGAGGACCAGTCCCGCATCCTCACACATTCTTGCCTCTCTGTTGGTTCGTCGACGTCGACATCCCACGAACAAGCACGTCGGGGTATCTTCTCTGCATGTTTAGAGGACGACACATCCCGGATCTTACCTTCCATTGCCATCGACCACGATTCTCTTTTGTCTACGCTAGTCGTCCATGCGCCATCCCTGGATATCCCCGATGTTCAGATGTCACGTGCGCTGGTTCATTTCGCCATCAGGTCACTCCCCTTGCCTTTACACTCGATCGTCAAGCGGTATCTTGAGGTTGCATCGCCCCATGGACTCCTGTATTCTGTGTTTTCAGACCCCGCTTTCAATGAGGTCTCTAAAACACTTGCTTCGATGGTCAAGAGAGTATCTCAGAACGTTCCTTGCCTACTTGACAATGTGTTGGTCAGTGCTCATACGATAGTCGGGACTCATGTCCGCTCTCCTATACCAATGTACTCAAATTGCTTGAATATATAGCCTATGGACGATTTCATGGTTTATCCACCTTGTCCATGCTGTACAGAACGAGCAGAGTATTGCTCACAACACGCATTGAAACTTGAAGTTTTGCATCTTTTTGCATCGCTTCTCCTCGACAAGAATGACGACGCTTGGTGGAATCAGTTGAGCAATTCCTCGAGCAGCGGGTTGACTAAATGCTCTTTGGACCTGGTGGAAGCATTGCAATCAGTCCTGGTCGAGATACGCGTAACTGGTCAGCAGTTGCTCGAGCAGTTCCTCTCTGGCTCATCTGGCGCTCGATCCGTGAGTACTTTCGTCGCAATGTGCAAGTCATCTCAACAAAGGTTACAGGATTATAGCACGGCTGCAAATCTTTTTAGCATTTCGAAAAGACTTCATCAAGTTCTCGCTCAGAGTGGCTTTGACTACTCTCATGTTCGGGTTCTTTCAAAACTGATCTCTAAAGCACTTCAGGATCATTCTCCCGCCTATCAACATCTCGCTCATGTGTCCGATATTCTCGACAACGCGATCTCCCCATCGTCCGGCCTTGGAATGGTGGATATGTGGTCACAACTACGCGTAGTTAGGCCAACCACGATTACTTCAGTGGACATCAAGGTGCTGGCTTGCATATCCAAGGAAGTTTCGAATCCAGGTATGCTAGGTTTTTTTGAAGTATTAGCTATATTCTTATCCGCCTATCTAGTGTCACGTCGAGAGCAACTGGAAATCATTGCCCTCGCAACTTTGCCAGTACACAATAAGCCCGACAACGTTGATCGATTAGTACATATATCTGACCAAGCCAAAAATGTAAGAAGGCATCCGCAACGATCTCTACGGCATCCTAACTCTTTGCCATAGTGGGCATCCAAAGTCCCTAGAGACAATAAAGACCTTCGAGAGACTTGCAATCCTGTTTCCCTATTGATCGAGCTGCAGGTTCTACGCGACCTTTCAACTGAAAACAAAGATGTGAGTCCACAGGAATATATATATAGGACATAAGTAAAACGGCGATTGGCACAGGTGGTTATTGAGACGCTCCAGCGGCTTATTGGGATAGCGCTTGAGGATCCTGGTGAGGATCTGCGACGGTTTGCAACCTACCAACATGTGGTCTGGAATCATGATGCGGACAGTCATAGTGCGTCCCGTACCACCGTTATCCATTTCGTTTCTTCTAATGAGGTTTCAGTTTCCCCCAGCATCATCGCTATGGCTGAGACTCAGTGGCTTGAAACTCTATGGCATGAACATTCTGATACAGTGGTATGTAACAAACGTTTGAGTTGCGCACCACAAAGACTCACTTGTTGTCAGAATTCCAATGGGCCAGAGATTATCTTCCGTCCAACTCACCTCCTTGCTTCCTTTGAAAAGAGGTATGAACTTGTTTTCTAATCTTGCTACTCTAACTCGTTTCGCAGTCAAATTGTGGGGGTCTCGCTCTTATCGTTCGACCAGCATCTGGAGTCTGTTAAGCGTCACATCGAGCTGACCATGCTCCAGTGTCTCACCGACACGTCACGATTTCAGCAGCTTACTGCGTTGTTCAACCAAAGCATGGTTTTGGTAAGTTGGCATGATAGCTAGCACGTCACACGAACTCATCTTTTTTTTTTTTCAGGTGGCCTCCTGCTTTTCAGCCTCCTTTGATGATATTACTCTTCACCGCATGCATACGAACGCCTCGAAGGATAGTCTGGAGGCGTCAAAGATACTCCTCGATCTCATGGGAGGCACAAATTTCGGTCCATTACAAAACGCTATCCGACATTTGACTACTGTGCTACATGACGATGTGGACATGCTCTCATCATTGGAGACTGCCGTGTTTCAACTCGGACGTTGTTGGATCGCGTTGAGCAGAATCATTCTTGAACTTTTTGTTCCTGATGTACCTATCGATCCTGCCGCCATGGTCCGCCATGCAACAGATTATGCTCGGGACCAAGCGGACTTCCTGATGCAACAAATCGCGTTCCACACCAAGCTGGAGCTCCGAACAGCGGCCAATGAAACAAATGACACTATCGCTTATCTTGATGGCTGCGCCAAGGACTTGTTGAACACACCCCACTCCTCGGTACATGTTCAGACTCGGGACAACCTAGCAAGTCTACGCGGCTATTGGCTGGAAGTGTCTCAGTTCATCGGCCAAGTAATCCACCATTCAAAAATCGACGACTTGGCACGTGTTCTGGAATCAAGAGATGCCTCTGCCTTCGAGCGCGAGGTGGTTGTCCAAGCGTCTGTCTCGGGCTTTTGCCAGCGTATTGAGACTGTTTACACCGAATTTGACGACATCACATGCATCCTTCGTCTGGCATTCGCGGAACTTCGTCTGGGCCTTCACCTCATGCGCAGGGCTTCCGAGAAATCCTCTTTGCAAGAAGACGCCGAACTGGTGACTTCTCTGGCTACCTTCCCCTCCCCACGCAGTGCACAGCTATTACAAGCCCTACCTTCCCCAAGCGCGACTCTCCCCGCGGCCGAACTCGTCTTATTACGGATCGCTGCGGTAGCCCATTGTATTCAGCTTCCATCAGCGCCAAGCACGATCAGGACTTCCTATGAGCAAGCTTATCGCCTCTGGTCTATAGATCGAGCCCATGATGACAGGAGAGAGCAGGAACTTAACTCTTTATATCGCAGTAATGCGACGACGCACGACAGTTCCACGTTGGCTGAAGCTGAGGAAAGGGAGTTTTTGGAATTGTTTCCCACTTTCGAGGATGTTCTTTACTCCAGCGAAGACTTGGATGGCACCGTCGGCATCAAGTCAACGTATCATCTTACCCCGGATCGGCAACGGCAACTACTCGCACTTCATTTGGAGCTCATGGACAATGCAATTAACGTGGATAGAGTCAGTCACGCTACAAGCAAATTCAACTTGCTACGGCAAAGCTGTCTGCGATCCTGGATCGGTACCCACCCATCATCATTTCCGGATTCACTCGAAAAGCAATCGTTACATCTCCAGCTCGCTGTTCTTCATGGACACCTTGAAGAGATGCGTGGCAACTCCGGTCCCTCTCCCAAGCTCTCCAACTTCTACTCCGATGCAAATATATCAGAGGCCAAAAAGGCATCAAGCGTGATCCAATCCCTCCGTGCTCGGCTTGTTTCCATCCTCCGAGATTGGCCAGATCAGATGGTGCTCCAACATCTCATCGATCGCTGTGATATTATATCGGCGTTTGATTTCACCACTCCTATTGCCAAGCTTTTGTCAGCCCTAGAACAGCTACTGATGCAGACCGAAGACTGGGAGATGTATGCAAATCGTGAAAATAACCTCAAGGAACATCGACATACACTGACCACTCTCATTGTCGAGTGGAGAAGATTGGAACTATCGTGTTGGAAAACTCTGCTGGAATCCCAAAGCCAGTCCTTCGTTGGTGAAGCAGCGGAGTTCTGGTTCCGTCTATACGAATTACTCGTCCGAGGGCCACTGGATGCTGTCGAGGAAACTGTGAACGGTGACTCGGGCGGCCTACAAGTTTATCTCAGACAACTTCCATCTCTGCTGGACGAGTTCGTTCAATCTAGCTCTCTCGGTCAATTCCAAGTGCGCCTGGACCTTCTTCACAGCTTCGAACACTTCATCCACTATGTGACACCTCGAGAACCTCCTATCCACCAAGAAGCTCTTCTTCGAGTTGGCCGTATTGTTCACTCTTCCTGGCGGTACTTTCACCTCTTTGCCCCCCAGCTCTCTGCGTCGTTGAGGGACCAACGACAGGTACAAGAGAAAGAAGTTGAGACGTTCATCAAGCTTGCCAGTTGGAAAGACGTGAACGTCCAAGCCTTGAAACAAAGCGCGCAAAGAACACACCATCAGCTATACAAGCTCATCCGCAAGTTCCGCGATATTCTAAGACAACCTGTTGCCGGCAAAATGAATCCACTGTTCGCCGGAGACGCCGAGAGTCGCCGTCAGGTGGAGCGGGCCGTCTTCCTAGCGCCAGCTCTCCTTCCATCCGCAGTTACTTTCGAGGACGTTGCGTCGAGTTCTCCTTCGTTGCCTTCTCACCTCGGGAATCTCCACCAGACCTTTGGCAGGTTCAATGACTTCATCAACAATACAATTAGTTCATTTCTCGGGATGTACACTCCAGAGGACGCGGAACAACTTTCCACGGAGATCATCATAACTGCCGAAAACCTCGCAAATCATGCCATTCCTTCTGATCTTACCAAAGAAAAGCGAGAAAAATTCAAGAAAAACCTGCTTCTGCGTAAACGAAAGGCTTGGAGCGATCTCCTCAAAGAGCTCAAACGCGGTGGATTGTCCTACAATGTCAAACCAGAGGTCCTCGACAAGCTGAGGGATCAATGCTGGATCCGTGATCAGCCTTTGATACCCACGAGCAGTTCATCTACGGAGAGAGCAGAAGACTACTTTGATCGGCTTCGAGGATGCCTCCCTGCGCTCAGAAACGCGCTTTCGAATCACCACTCAGATTTTGGGACACGTGACCTTTCTCGCGGCATCTCCGTGGTGGAATCAGGGTATTTCTTGGCAATTGAAGGAAGATCAGGGTAAGCATCTGGTTCTCCGATGATTCCAGGTGCATTGTGATCAATTTTCATGGCATCCAGACTGTCCGAAGCTCTTTCTGGATACCTGACACTTCGTCTGCGAGCAAACCGGCTCCAGACTCTCTCAGAACAAGCGGAAACGATCGTAATCGATGCATATGACAACATTGAACCGATGTACAACGCACTGTGCCATTCTGTTCGTGCACTGGAGGAACTGGTCGAGGCCATGCGTGTTTTCTCCGAAATAGAGCAGAGCATCAGCGTGGTCCCTGATCTCATTGAAAGGTGTCAAGCTTTCGCTGCTTCAGCGTGCATGTGGCGAGATCGTGTGTGGAAGGTGCTTCAAGCCTGCCAAATCGCACTTCCTTCCGTACTCTTAAAGGGTGCGCTCCCATGACTTTGCTCGGATAGTGGAATGCATAATCAGAATACCTCTAGATGAATACGATACTATCGCGGACACTGCGAGATACCTAACGGAACTCCCAGGACGGCTCGAAGAGATGTCAACAACGTGCCCTCAGCTCATATACATTCTCCGACCCACCCGGGAGTGGATCTGCGAACAGGGGCGTTTCTCGTTCTCTCAACTGGACCAACGTTCACCGGAAGATGATGTTGTCGGAAATGTTGACAATATCATCGATGTGCTCCTCGTCACCGTCCAGTCCATGCTTCGCCGATGTTCCGAGTCGGCTCCACTGCCCGAAACAACCCCCGAATCCGAACATGCCAAAGACAATTACATTCGACTGGGTGTCCAGACGACATCCCTTTTCACGGGCCTCCTCGAACTCCCAACGCTGACAGACCGACTGGAAAGCGTCACTGCAGATCTTTCGTCCCTCCCGCATATTTCGCGGCAGCGAGCGTTGAAGAGGGTGATGCCCTTCTTGTCAACTTTCCTATCCTTTGCAGGCGAGTTGCTCGAGAGTCTGTCCAGGTGGACGTGCGCACTTTTCAAGTTGGACTATGTCGTGTGCTCCGTCGTACACACCGTCGCAACGCAAGGGTTTTGTATCCCTCCAGAAACGGAGGAAGGCGATGCCACAGGAGATGAAAAAGGGCATGCGACGGAGCTCGGAGGGACGGGTTTGGGTGAAGGGACTGGGAATCAAAACGTGAGTGAAGAGATCGAGGACGAGAGCCAGGTAGAGGGGCTTCGAGGTGAAGATGACGGGGAAGATGAGGCTCAGAGAGAGGATGGCAAGGACGAGGAAAATACGATTGAGATGAGCGAGGACTTTGGTGGCGATATGGAGGACGTACCCGAGGCTGAAGAAGGCGACGAGAATGAGGAAGAGGATGGCGAGGAGGAGGATGGCCCAGATGAACAACTGGGCAAACTGGATCAATCGGATCCGGCCGCAGTCGACGAGAAGCTGTGGGGGGATGAGAAGGGGGATGAAGATGGAGACGACCAGCTGCAGAACGACAGATCACAAGAGGATCACCAGCAGGATTCGGACGTTGTGGCGAAAAAGGACAAGAGAAGTAAAGAGAAGCAGGACAAAAAGAAAGGAGAAGATGCGAAACAGGACGGGAAACAGGACGACGAAGAAGGCGAGGAGGAAGAAATGGATGCGAGCGATGAAATTCTTCCGGAAGAGGTGGAACCTCCCAATGCCTCTGGTGCCCCGATGGACCAGCATATTCCAGATGCCGACACCCTTGACCTTCCTGACGATATGCACCTCGACGAGGATCAGGACAAGCAAGACGATCATGGAGATGACCTGGAAATGGAAGACATCGGCGACGAGGAACATGCGTCGGATGATCAGATGAGTGATGATGCCGGCGACGAACGAAAAAATGGAGATGAACAGGCTTCCGACGACTCAATGTCCGTTGAACCTCAAGATGCCGAACAACCTCCACACGCTGTCGACGAGAATAATATGGATGAAGGAGACAACGCTGGCGAGGAGAAAAAGGAGAACGACGCGGTTGCTCAGCCCGATCTTACTGCTGGCGATGGTGATGTCGGGACGTCAGAAAACGAACCTCAACCCAGGGATAGCGCCCAACAGGGCCAACAAGGTTCTGCCTCCACCCAAGTTGAAATGGACGGTGGCGAGGACGAAAATGCTGTAGAACATGATGAGAACAGAAAGCAGGAGTACGTCTTTCATGTCTCTCGGCTGACTGTCTGATCACTCAGCTAACCGTTTGTCGTATTACAGGTCGAGTGAGGCTGTCGAACACCAACCCAAACCTACGCCTCCTTCTGCGACCGTCGCTCAGCCTTCATCGTTAGACCCTAGCTCTACCTCTGAAGGCACGCATCGTGGTCCCGCCCAGGCCCGTCAACCGCCTCCTGCCCCATCTTCTAACCCTCGACGAACGATCGGGGATGCACTCCAGGAAGTTGAACAACGCTTCGACGAGATCTTTGGTCCAGCTGAGCAGTCCCAACCTTTACCAGTTCCCCAACACGGCGACGCAGAACAGGTCGAATATGCTCACCAAGAAGACGCTCCAGAGGGTGATGATATGCAGGCACTCGGTCCCGCGGGAGAGGAGCAGGTCGCAAAACTCCGAGAACTCAAGCTGGTGGATGAGGGAGACGATAAGACGAGTACGGATGCCATGGAGATCGACACATTCGACTCTTTGGCCCAAGATCTCAAGGAGGCAAAAGACATCGCGTTGGAGAGGTTAGAAGCCGAGAAAACGGTTGAGCGTCCCGCTCCCGATATCGAGGGTGCTGTCGTACACGCAGAACGAGATAGCGGTGCTGCCGACGTCCAAACTCGTCGTCTGCCTGACCCTTCCGCACCCAAAGCCGAGGACGACATGGAACCAGAACCAGAAACGCCTTCCCCCGAGCTCGTCGTCAGCGCCATGGCAAGCCACGCTTCGAACCCCACCTCTGCCTCCGCCTCACACCTTTGGACCCTCTATACGACGATGACTGCCTCCCTCTCTCAAGCTCTCTGTGAGTCCCTCCGGCTCATTCTGGCACCTACACTCGCGACGCGCTTAAGAGGCGACTTCCGGAGCGGCAAAAGACTAAACATGAGGCGAGTCGTGGCATGGGTGGCGAGCGAGTACACCAAAGACAGGATCTGGATGCGACGCGTGAAACCCAGCGGGCGAGAGTATCAGGTCCTCCTGGCCGTCGACGACTCTGCGTCCATGCGCAACGGAAGCGGAAGTTCGAGCGTCGGCGGCGCGATCCACCTGGCGTACCAAACCGTCGTCTTGGTCGTGCAAGCCCTCGGGAAGCTCGAGGTTGGGGAGGTGGGCGTGGCGAGGTTCGGGGAGGGCTGGGAGCTCATTCGTGGATTCGGCTCGGACGCGACGGGCGCGAAGGACTGGGGGTCGTCGGCGACCGAGGGAGGCCGTGTCCTGAACGCGTTCACGTTCTCTCAGTCGCGTACGGACGTTGCCGCGTTCCTCGAAGGCTCGCTGTCCGTGCTCGAAGCCGCGCGCGAGAACTCGAGCAGCACGAGTGGTCGAGAGCTCTGGCAACTTGAGATCATCATCTCGGATGGTATCTGTCAAGATCACGAGAGGTTGAGGAGGGTATTGAGAAAGGCGAGAGGAATGAGGGTGTTGGTGGTGTTCATCGTCATCGATGCGCTCAACAATGCGCCTTCCACGTCGGGAGATAATCAATCTTCGATCCTAACGCTCTCTCAGGTCTCCTACAAGCCTTCGCCCACCACAGGCCAGATAGAGCTCACGATGGAACGTTACCTGGATTCCTTCCCTTTCGAGTACTACGTCGTGCTCCGAGATGTCGAGGCACTCCCGAGAGTTTTGGCAGACACGCTTAGGGAATTCTTTGAGAGAGTAAACGAGGAATAAATGTGACTAGGTATTTATATTCATCATTCACAGTGAACCATTAGATCTGCATGTTGGATACTATATGCTACATTCTCGCTCCATCTACCGGGCAGTGTGAATGCTCAGAAAGGGTAAAATGCGGCTTTACACCACATATTTGTTCCAGAAGCCGGTTATCCCGTTGTTCGGTGCTGCCCAAGCCTCGATGTCAAGTAATCGCATCACAAGATTGTAAAGCTCGACGTTTGCGAACCCAGGCATGATATAGGTGCCATCGGTTACAGAGTGCCAAGCAGACGGTTGAGCAGAGGAGGCGGAGAGCTTCGCGCCATGAGAGAAGGGGCCATGGGCGACAAATATCGCATGCATGGAAGGCTCTTCGTTGTCATAGCCGTGGTTCTTCGTAGGAGATTAACACACGGAATGGCGGAAAGAAAGGTAGCTTACACCGATGCTCATGCTAGTACCTCTCTGCTTAGTTGTCAAGGCGCATCCAAACTTGGGCACAACCCAAATAGGGGCAATCCGCTCGTTCGAGGAGAAGTGGAAGCGGGAGGGCATGGGCGTTGCTTCCTCGAGGTGTTCTGTACAAGGATAGCTCATATCAGTCGAGCATGAAGGGGGTATGCCGCAGATGCGTACCACCAGCATATGAATCCGTCGTGTACACATGAAACTTGTTGGTGAACTCTGGTTTCTCAGATGCACGGATGAGTTGCTCCAAAACAACTCGCTCGTCTGTACCCTCCACGAAGCGAAGTCCAAAGGAAGGCCATCCATCATAGTGTGTGACATTGTTCCATGTTTCACCTGTGCGTTGAAGATGAAGCAATCTTTGTCCCAAAGAACAGGAAAAGACACGGGATGGAAAGAAACGTACCAAGAATGTCATCCCCGTCCACATGAATCCATTCAGGATGGCTGGTATCGCCCATTCCGTGATCACTGACAAAGATCACATCTACTATCTGAGAGAGGTTACGCGCAAGGAGCGAATTATGAAGATCTCGGGCAAAGATATCGATGTTTGCAAGGGTTTCCTGCGAGCGCGATGATTGAGACATATACACATGCAACGGACGAATGAACATCGATAATGGACTCACATTGACCAGTGCAGACATAGGGCCGGTCGCATGCCCAGCCTGATCCAATGTTGGCTCGTATGCTAGTCTAGAATGAGTAACTGGTATGTTTCGAATGCAGAAGCCACATACTCAAAATGAGTTGTGGCCTCTTGTCTACATCCGCGATGTCTACCCACTCGAGTATCTTGTCTAACTTGTCCTGAAGCGGAACATGGTCTCGCCAGGGAACGAAGTAAGTTGGAGAGGCTCCTGAGAGTGTGGTGGGTGGACCTGGCCTATTGAAGGTAAAGGTTATGGATGGAGGGATATGGACGCGTACACCAAGAGAAACGAACCACATTTGATTCGCGGTGACGAGACCCGCGCGCTGAGCCGTCTCCCACATCTATTCGATGCGTTCATGAACAAACTAACTGTGAGTGGCAATACAACTTACTGGTTCGCCTAGCCACCACCCGGGCTGGAACATGGATTCAGCTCGATTGTACCAGAACTCAGTATCAGTTTCCGGGTCATAGAAATTCTATGTTGATGCGGTGTCAATCATTCTGAACGAGTTGACGAGATGCAGAACAAACGTTGGCTATTATGCCGTGCAACTCGGCATACAACCCGGTCCTGTGGAATTGTGAACAAATGGGTCATTAATTAGGGGAACTAGCTCACATTAAAGCCCAGTGGTTTCTGTGTGTGAAACAGTCAACCGTGTCCTGACTCGGTTTGGAAGAGACTCACGGAAACGTCAGTGTCTGGGGAACCAACTCAGCAATAATCAAGGACAAGAGCATATAGACTGACTGGAAAGACAGGTTTCATGTACTTGGCTCTCAATCCTTGTTCGCTGATGTCCAACAAATGGGGTGTCAAGCCACGGTCGAGGTAACTCGCGCTGCAGAGGACATTATTAGGACGTGAAAGTGGCTGCGACGAACTCGGACTTGCCTTAGACCATCTATGGAAATGAGAACGACGGTCCTCTTGAATTCGTGTGTTCCGTTGGTGAGCACCGGCGTGTCGCTCTTGGGGTGGTGTGATGCCCGCGAACCAAAGTACGCAATTCCTGTGATGGAAAGTAAAAGTGCGAAGAGAGAGACAATTATTTTCCACTGGGAATGACGCAGTGGCTGCTCGACGGGCTCTCCATCCTCCAACAGCGGACGCTCCTCCTCGTCACTCATTGCAGTAACTAACAACAAATGTGGCTATGTTGGCACTGATACTTGGACTGCGTATTACATAACACTCTCTACTGAACGCAACAATGTCTATGCTTGACAAGTTCAGGCGAGGCGCTCAACGAGCAGGCATTCAGGCCACCGCCCTCGTCAAGGAGGGTTCTTCTCGCGTTGCCTCTGGTTCCCGCGATTTCGTTCAAGGTTTCACCCTCCCCGGCGAGGCAGAGAAGGCAGCAAATATTCTAGCTAGTTTCCTAGGTCAGTCCTTTTCATATCTCAGACCTCCGTCTAACATACACACAGCCGATCCTAATCACCCCGAGTCTGCACTCAACTCCATTCCGAAGGCGGTCTTACAGCACGCACGGGGTACGGACGCCAGTGTTCTGCCCATATTATATTAATGCTCACTCTTACGTCACTACTTCTTTCAATCACCCCTAGGCCTCGCCGTCTTCCAGGTGATCAAAGCCGGCTTCATGTTCTCCGGAAAGGCCGGCTCCGGGCTTGTCATCGCCCGTCTCCCAGACGGTTCCTGGTCCGCTCCCTCTTGCATCGCTACAGGTGGTCTTGGATGGGGTCTTCAAATTGGCGCCGACATCACCGACTTTGTCATCGTCCTCAACTCTGAAGACGCAGTTCGCGCGTTCTCCATTGGCGGCAACGTCACCATTGGAGGCAACGCCAGCGTCGCGGCGGGCCCAATCGGAACAGGCGGGAGCGTCCAGGCGAGCTTGGCGCACCCCGCGAGCATGTTTTCGTATTCGAAGAGCAAAGGTGACCAACCTTTCAACGATTCTCGTTCGGACTATGCCTCATGTAGATGGGTTACAGGACTCTTTGCGGGCCTTTCGCTCGAGGGTACCGTCTTGATCGAGCGCAAGGATGCAAATCGCGATTTCTACGGGTCTCCCGTACCGGCGCGCGACATTCTCGGAGGGCGGGTTCCTCCGCCTGAGGTGGCCTCGAAATTGTACGAAATAATCGAAGCCGCCGAAGGTCTCGATGAGACGGGCGTCCCAGATGCCGCTTATTACCCGGGTACCATTGGTCAACATATCCCAGATCAAGGTCACCAGACCGTGTTCGATTCCGAGGGGAACTAGGTAGGCTGAAGGTGGTAAGGGAAAAGGCTGGGGAACCGTAATGTTATTCATGACTACTCTTTTATTTTTGTTGGGTATTGCTCTTTCTTTTTTCGATATAATTTAATTTCGTATGTGTCCGACAAGACAAGACTTGGTTAACTATGGTTTGGATGATCGTACCCTATCTTCTAACTTGATGCCGTCACCCAACAGTATTCCGCTTACCAGCTTCCGGGGCCTGCTTTATTCTGCGTATGGACTGGACCCTAAAAGGCCGGGGTTCCAGGATGCAAAAAGTGTCTGCAGTCTTTCAAAGGCCCGATTCGGTGATTCAGTATCTGCATGCTCCCTTAAAATGCAAACACAAACAGGAAACTTGAACTTGAACTGCGGTGACAAGCGTTCCTACTTGCTCGTGCCATACTGAATCCGCGCCTTGAGTCTCAAGGGTCCAGGAGTGTCCATAGGGCCGTGGTATGTAACAATGCAATGCCCGCAGACAAAACAGGTAAGAGGCTATGTCACAAAGATTCATGCATCATGGCGCCCATCAGGAATAACTGCAGACAGACACTTCTTTCATCCGTAAACCTGGAACCCTTTAGGGTCCAACCTTTTAGGGTCCAGGAGCAACTTGATCATTTCCGATCAGCCTGATCAGGATAACACAGCACTCTAGCAATATAATTATGGAATGCTAACTCGAAATCCTCACCCAGCCTTTCATTCACTCATCAAGACTTGTAGAACACCCTGTCCGCTCATGAGAAGTCGTCCGAGTTCCTCTCATTGTCTTGAGGTGAGCAACTACGGATTCCCGTTCACCAGATTGGGTAATCATTCACTGTAGGCGGATGATTCTCAGCCTTCCAGCTGTCCAGCTGTTTCACCGAAGCAAATGAAATGGATTCGGAGTCACCTTTCATAGAGAAAATCACAACTTCTTTATCAAAGTCGACTTGGTTTTCCGACGTCACAGATCTCTTTGTCCTGCTGGCTTCTGTTCTTTCTACCACAGCATTCATCGTCCTTTTTGCACTCGTTCTCCATTCCGCTATCACCTCCGCTTATAATCCTCCTGAGCACCTGTCATTCTTGCAGAGGGTGGTGGCAACAGTCTCTGTGTCCATCACGACAGCTATGATGATGGTGATTGGAAAGCGCTATGTACTTTTCAAACTGGCAAGAGAAGGCCTGCGCAGCCGAAGAGTGGCTATATACAGCAATCCATCCATCGGGAATCTTGCTAGCCATCTGGTGTTACATGGCATGGAGTGGCCCTTGCTTGGTCTGGCGGCCGTCTGGGGGTTAGCGTTGGCAACCAGTTTGACGGTGAATGACACCTGGGGGTATGGGCCCACGTCGAGCTGGATGTATCCTCTAATTCTCTCTGGCCCATTGAATCCGGGGAATGAGAGTGCTGTATACATCCTTGCAGCTGCTACACAATTGACCACGGTCATGTCGCCGCCATGTCTCGGGGAAGACAGCACAACTGCTGTGTCCATCCAAGTCACTAATAATGCCAGTGTATCAACGGATCATCCTACGGGGGAAATCCACTACCCTACCCTCCTGGCGTCGGGCATTTCCTTTTCATATTCCACCACAATAAACGGTTTAAATATTTCCATGGAACAGCTCTCTTCAATTCCATCCACTGCTGAAAATTCCACGTGTACGCATCTCTTCCCCCTCAAGGAGCTATGGTTGGCTGCATATGATAACCAAACATTCTCCATCATCACTGTCGCAGAAAATGGCTCGATCACTCGGTTTGATGTCACTATTCTTATTATTGGCGGAACATTGTCTTCTACCGGCCACCACACAGAGTTTGCATTGAATGGGACATCATGGCCCACCGGCGTAATGGGAGATCAGTGGGCTATAGACATCCTGACCTTAATCTGCTACACCCCCTGCCCAAGTAACTGTGGACAAGATTGTTCTCTCTTCAGCTTTTCAGATCTCCTGAATGGAATGCCCAGGACCGATGAGGCATCCGGGCTCTACCAGATCGTCAGTTCAACTCTGAATATGGCGTTAGGCGCTTATGGTTCGGTGGTGCTCCCGATGGCTTTTGGGGAGGAGGAGAGCATCCCAACCATGATATCCAACAGTGTGTTTACGATCCGATACGAGATCTGCATTCTTGCTGCCAACATCATCATCTCGATCATCATGCTCGTCATCGCACTGAGACTACGCCTGGCGAGCCTCCCTCTGTGTTCAGATTTCATCAACTCAACGCGATTGCTGTTGGACCCGCTGAAGAAGCCAGAGTTATTCAATGCGTCCCTGGACAGGACTGTGAAGGCCCTTGTAGACCCCTACATGCTGGTGCGGGACAATAGCGTATTCTTGCTCGCAGAAGAGAAATCGGCGAAGCATAGGAGGGGTTGGAGAAGTTTTTTCGGACCTTTACACGACCCACGGGAACTTGAACCTTCCATTCAGTCAGAGGATCAGGACTTTTACAAAATTGCTCTATTATGTCAAGCCGATGAGAACACTCGTCCGACGTTAACTTGTCTTTGTACTATGTACCTTATTGATACGTCTCAGTTTGTTGGCAGATACTACCTCCGTACCAATAGTTCTTTACGAATATCATGCTCACTTGATTTTTCTTGTTATGGCAAGGCACATTATAGTAGGCACGAGCGCCTAGTAGTACGGCAACTTGTTCGCAGGCACACAATTGACTTCATACGTAGCACTTTGCCACGCTAACAAAACTCGATCGCGAACCCATGCCTTTCTTCCTCCTCCCGACAAGCCTCCCGGAGTTCATTCGCTCGCCAATAACCTACATGAAAACATGGCTCGGTTACAGGCTGCTCGACATCCTCGCCACCGGTCCGATGCCGCGACACATCTCGTTCGAAATGGACGGTAATAGGCGGTATGCCAGGAAGCTGGGCAGGCAAGGGAAGGAAGGGCATCCGATGGGATTCGAGAATATGATCCGGGTTAGTTCGAAACCAACGAGAAAAACTTGTGGGGAGGGGCGGTTGCTCACGCGTACTACTACTTACTTCTAGGTCCTAGAGCTCTGCATGCGTCTACGTATCCAATGCGTGACCGTGTACGCGTTCGCGATCGATAACTTCAATCGACCCGAGGACGAGGTGGACACGATCATGAAGCTGGCCGAGGAGAGGCTCGTCGAGATGGCTGAGCATGGGTACGTCCGCCTTTTTTTTCCTCCGTTGATGCTGCTCTTCATTCACGTCGACGTGGCAAAGCGAAATCCTTGATAGATATGGCGTGCGCTTGAACGTGCTCGGACGACGGGAGCTCCTGCCCGAGCGCGTGCAGTTGGCCGTGGCCAAGGCGGAGAGTATGACACGGCATAATAACGCGTACGTCTCTCTCTCTATTCTACGCGTACATCGTATTTACGCAGCTGGTACTTGACAGCGCGATACTCAACGTGTGTGCGCCATACTCGTCGCAAGACGAGATCACGACAGCCGTCAAAACAGTTATTCAAAACGCCCTCGACACCGGCGACCTAGATGGGAGGTGAGTTGTCCCACCCGACGTTGTACCGGAGTTCTCTTATGTCGTTGGTTTCGATCGGCTGACTCTGAACGGCTGATGCCACGTCTCGCGCAGCACGATCACCGAGGACGCCATCACCTCCCAACTATCCACCACCCTCGCGGGAAGCCCCCCGCTCGACATTTTCGTGCGCACGAGCGGGGTCAAACGGTTGAGCGGGTTCTTGACGTGGCAGGTGAGTCCCGCTATCCGTCAATCTACCTCTGATCCATACGCACATCCCCCTCCTTTTTTAATAGTGCTGTGAGAACACGCAAATACACATGGTGGACACGTACTGGCCAGAGTTTGGACTATTCGATCTCGTTCCTATATTGCTCGAATACCAACGCAAGGTATGGGCCCAGGAGAAGAGTCGGTCTGCTGGTTCTTGCTCTGCGAAACGGACTTAGTACGGCCCTTGCTTTCGACCGCTGTGTATGCGGCTGCACATGGACTTTTTCTTCTTCGTAGAGTATATTATCCTATACTTATGGCTTAGATGTCCGTTTTCGCTGCCCTGCGCTACCGTCTCGTCGCCTCCAAGACGATTGAAAGTCTAGGTTCTTTCTTGTCTACTATCCAAATCGGTGGCCAGGATCGTTGACTGGTACGTATTTTCTCGCCGAAGCTGACGTCAGAATCGCGCCCAGACTTGGCCGACTATTGATGGGCCTGAGGGCGAACATTCATCCCGAACACGCATAACTCGGCACAGGACCGCATCGTCGAGAGACCGAATGAATTTGATTCCGGCGATGGAATGATTTGAAACGAATCTCGTACTTGTGCCGCACCTTCCATTCTCCGGTGACATTTCCTTTGCATGTAAAAACAACTGGATATCGACAACCAACATGAAAACAAGGGTGAAAGAGCAAGAAAAAGTCCATCGTCATCGATACTGGTCTAGCGCCACACGTCGTTCAAGGTTTGAGCACCCGACGCCTCCGTTGTCAACGAATTATTCGGATCAGACTCCCAAGTCACCTCGCCGTTCTGGATCCTGATATACTTGTACTCGATGGCCGCGTTCGCGGGAAAATTGACAGTTGCTAGAGATGGGGGTTAATCGAAGGTTACTGGGCGAAAACGAGGGTGAGGACTTACTGCTCCAGATCGGGTAGTTGGCAGAGGACATGAGGATTGGATTAGAAGTGCCCCAGTTGGTCAGGGCGCTGACTGACCCAGTGAGGTAGATGTTTTCTGTTCTCCGACGTCAATATGCGATACATGAACGTCAGCCAAAAATGCCGATCTACGCACCTCCCAGGGCAGTGGTGGCATTGACGTTGAACTCGACCGATATCGTCGGCGCACTGCTCGTCGCGCAAGAGCTGGAGACGGACAATCCCTCTGCGCCCCAGCTTGCCGATGGCTGTCCCGCGCGAGCTGCAAAGACTGTAAGGGCGGACGCGTAGCTCCATGTGAGATCGATGGCGCTTAGCGGGGTGCCGTTGTTCCTGTTGTACTGCTCCGCGAGTGCACCGCCAGAAGGCGTGTATTGAGCGCCAATGGCTACGAATCCATCCGCGAAACTCTTGACGGCGCTTGTGAGGGACGTAAAAGTGGACGAGGAAGAGGGATATGTGCCGATTGTAAGCGAAGTGTTAAACTGCTGGAAGAAACCGAGCGAGGTCGACGTGACGTTGAGAGAGCCTAGTTTATTCCAGACGATGAGGGCGTCGTAGAGCTGCTCCGCAACTGCAAATGTGGTGAGATACCACGGCTGAGAATTGTCAGGAAACAGATTTATGGAGTTGGATGGAGCACCTACGTTGCCGCCTTGGTATACATCCTCGGGGTATCGACCGGTAGCAACTGCGGCGTTGGCGGGGATGCCAAAGTTGAGGTTATATATGTAACGGAATGAATCGACATATGTTTTCAGGTTTGAGAGGGCCACGTCGGAACAGGGCTGGAAAGTGGTATCGTCGCAGCCTGCATTGACGTCGAAAGTGTGTATGGAAGCAAGGACAGTATTTGCGTCGATTCCGGAGCGACCACCTCCGGTGTTGGCGGTCATGAAACCGGGGGAGGGTGTCCAGTAAGACTAAGAAACATGATCAATTTGGAGGGCCAGAAGAAGAGTAAAAATATATGCCTGAAGGAAGCAGAGGATATTGTTGGCCTGGGTGGTGTACTGGGTAACCAAGGAGGTCTGTCCTATGGCTGCTGCGAGGGTAGCACCCTGACGCAAAGCACGATGTTGTACGGCGGATGTGAAGAAGGACGACGAGTCTATTTCTTCCCAGAGATCGAAAGTGGATTCATTCCAGTTGGTGGCAACATAGTCAAGGTCGAGCTGAATGACGGGCCAGAGGGTATCGGCAACATAGGACATGTTGCCGTTTTCAATGAACCAGTTGGCATAGGTGATGATGGTGGTGGAACGGAGAGCAGGGCCGTCACGCTGAGGACGACCCCACGCGCCGGTGAAGGCGGTTTCGTTTATGTTGAATTTTGGTTCGCCGAGACCACCGGTGGAGACGGATCCACTAGGGTTAGTGACCTGCTGAATATTTTCCTCTGCGTGAATGAACATGTCGATGAGAGGGCCGAGGGTGGTGTCTTGGCCCAGGGTGTACTGGTCGACGAAAACTTTGAATACGAGGGACGCGTCGCGAACCCATGTATAGAGGTAGTCCGGGTTTGAGGTGCTAGGACTGGCGATGACTACACCTGCCTATAACAATGTCGGTGTAAAAAATGGGGGAACGAGAAGGAGAGCTCACGTATGCACCCGCGGACAAGGAGCCAGAAGGGCCGATGTTGGCAAGCATGCCTGCCTTTGCGATGGGAGACTCTGTGTCGACATACGAGTCGACTGAGTTGGAGAGGACTGACACGGCTGCGGTGCAGAGACCGAGTGCGGAGAGAACGAAATTCGAATGCATGTTCAGGTGAGAAGCAACCTGGCAGAACAACTTATGAGATGATGACACTAAATTAAACTGGCGAGAGATAATTTAAACCTGGCAGAATATATCCATTGTCGCGGTACAAGTTCGGATCCAAGTGAATAAAGTTGATGGTGGGACAGAACTGGGATTCTATCCACAGACTGGTCGACCTTTATCTTGTACTACTAGGCGCAAGGCGCAATGGGGTGAGCGTAGTGTTGTTACGGGGGTGGTTAGACGTCATGGTCACGTGATGACATTAGATCGGTAGTGCAGTACGGCAAAATCCGGCATTTGAAAGGAAGACTCATGCCAAGCAGAGCGGCAGAGTGCCAGATGCCATGCATGCCATGTCCTCTCTCCTTCTCGTACTCGTCTTCGTACTTTTACCGACATCTTCAGCTCATTTCTTTCCTCGCGAATTCTCTCCGACCTCACCGGAGGGTAGCTGGCTCTGGGCTTGGGTCTGGGGTGTAGAGAGCTCAGTATCCATAGTCGATCGCTCTCCTCCGCTCATATTCGAGTCTCGTCCAGCTTCATTTGGTCCAGAGTTTGGCGATCCACTCCTCGGCTATGTCCTTCCCCTCTCATCTTTTACCTCTCCATGTCCTTTCTCGACCCCGAACACCTTCAACTTCGCCTGCCCACCTCTTTGCTACTTCGGTCCTGACCGTCCTGACCCGAACGAGTCCTGGATCGCCCTCGTACAGCGTGGTAATTGTTCCTTTGTTGACAAGGTACGTCACCTTTCCCTGCATCTTCTACCCTTTTGACCTCCGATCTAGGTAAGAGAAGCACAGCGTCTCGGTGCCAAAGCCGTCGTCGTAGGCGGTCAAGACCCAAAGATCACAGGCCTCCCTGATAACCTCGTCAGCATGTATAGTAACGGTCGATCATCTTCCCCGCAGCCACCCCGGAACACACCCTGATTCTTGTCCTTTACAGCCGATGCCTCAGACATCACCACTCCATCCACCTACATTACCTATTCCGACTACAAGCAGCTCGTCCTCTTAATCGATTCTTCTACCACTCGTCACGCCGGCTTGAAAACCCTCTCTCTTCTCATCACTACCCACTATTCTGCTTGGGAATGGTACTCGTGCGTGTCCTCCCTCTCACTGCGCGTCCCCGGTTCCAATCTTGCCTAGACCTATATTAACCTTCGTCATCATCCTAATCCTCCCCTCCTGTCTCACATTCGTCACCCTTCTCATCCATCGCATTCGCTTGGCACGGGCTGCCCAGCGCGATCGCGCTCCAGAACATCTCGTCAAATGTCTCCCCTGGCGAGTTTGGAACGGAACAGCCTGGGAGAAGCACCAAGGTTCCGTTCCACACCAACCCCCCACAACTCTTTCCATCGACCTCGAGGCTGCCGATCACAGTGATTCAACACCTTCCGGCTCTCATGACCCCCATCTCCCTATTCCTTGGTGCGAGTCTCAGCTCGAATGTGCAATCTGCCTCTTCGAGTTTGAAAAGGGCGACCGTGTACGCGAGTTGCCATGTCACCATGTCTTTCATCTCGACGAAGTCGACGCCTGGCTCATCAACCGCAAGAAACTCGTACGTCGACTTTCTTCCCAATCTAGCTTTGTTCGTTCACCAGCCTTGTTCTTTTTCAAGTGTCCAATCTGCAAAGCAGACGTCACCCAACCCTGGCAGCTCTCCCAGAAGTCTTCCAGTACCTCGTCCAATGCCGACGCAAACCGTCCCCCCGCTCCCACTCCCACGACCTCTCCACCTCCCACGGAGCGCACCCCACTTCTTCATGACCGACACGACGACGTACCTTTACCGAATCCTTGACTCCCTGCCCTTGCTTTATTGTACCATTAGCCTTACTGCTTCATTTCGATCTGGGCCACGGAAGAAAAAAGGTTCTGACTTTAAGGACATGTGTGCTAAATACGTTCTTGTACGCGACTTTTTGCGCCAATGATTAGGTTCCTCCCCTCTCAACGTGTGATTTCTTTCGGAACTTCTATTCCGATCCAGGCACTGCTGGGCCATGTGTGCATCCACAGACAATAAGCTGTAAGTAGACAAGGTTCACCACCGGCCATCTCCAAGGTACGAATGCAAATTCAATTGACATCTGAGCCTGCTGTACTATTGTTATCCAGTTTGCACATGCTTCTCCGAATCACCGCAGGTATTCGGCATTCTGCTTGGCCGGTTCATGGCAACCACATCCCAACGTGTATGTTTCCTATTGTTCGTGCACCCCCGACCACCCACCGTGCCACACTTGTGAGTACCCGATTTTCTGAACCGAAATACAGATCCTGTCTGCGAATCAGCGCTCACTTGTAAAGCTTAAATTCACGAGTTCCGACAGGGTCGTCCCATCTTATGGACCTTTTTGCTTGTGTCCCTCGGCTTTCATATTATCCTTGTGAGCGACATGCGGACTATCTATTCACCTTTGACCATCACGAACCTTTCGGAACTAGACCGGTTTCGGATTTAGTCATTGTCCTGTTCTCCACCTTCTACGCGTGCACGATGCACTTGATATGAACTAATCAACGCTGGCTTTGGTTTTCTTTCTCCACTTGTGACATATCTTTTGCCTTTGATTCCCTATTTGTCTCACCTGTGCTCGCCACCTTGTCTTGCATCCCGACAAGGAACGAGGGGGGTAGTTTAAGCTGTTGCATTCTTCACGCCTCGTCCATCTTCTCTCACCGATACTTTTTGCTCTGTTCCTGGAACGCATGATCCCTATGGGTTACATTCACGAAGAATTCTGCGCTGCCTGCATTAGTGAGTTCATTCCGATCCATTGCACTTTCATCTAATCCATCATGTGGCGTACAGACGGTCAGGATCTACCCTCGATAGACCTCCATAAGAAACGGTCGTCGCCCTGCCGATACTACCAAACAGGCACTTGTAGACGCGGCTCTGGCTGTCCCTTTCCACACGTCCCAGCTCAAGCAGAACGTGAGCGTCCAATCATGTCTTGCTTCTATTCAGTTCGGCCTAACCCATATTAGCCCTTGGGTTACCTCATCCACCGTACCAAGCAGACCACATGTACAGTGAGTCGTGCTCGCTTCATGTATCATGGTGGTACTGATGATCTCGGTGCGAACAGACTATTATCTCCTTGGGCAGACCCCGGTCAGTGGGCCTCTAACCTCCCCAGCATATCCTGCTTTCCTGTGGCAACCCTACCCTCCCCTGCTGCCTTCGTTTGATCCACGATATGGGCTTGCGCGTCCTGCCGATACGCCCGTCGACTACCCAGACGACAAGAGCGGCCCGTCCTCCCCTGCCGAGTCGTCCTCCGCGGGTGCAAGCGTTGACTACCAGCTCTGTGGCGCGATGGAGACCCTTCGAGTGGCGGAGGGGCCTGAATTTGGGGCAGCTCGGGGGATCGGGAGACCGCCTGGCGACCTCAGGATCAATGCGTCAGCAGGCTTTACGGGTTACGGCTATCCGGGTTTTCCCGCAACCCACGCAGAGCACGCGTTGGAGCACGATCGTGCGCCGTCGGGGCGACCTGATAGTGATCAGGACTCGACCGCTGCTGCGCGCTCGCCGTATCAAGATGACACCACGAAGAGGAAACCGTTGGCTTACAAAAGTGCGTGGTCTTTCCGTGTCTTTTTTTTCTTTCGATCGAGGTATTCACTGCCCACGGGCGCGTTTGATAGCTAAACCCTGCAGATTCTACATGACGAGCGGAAAGTGTACGAGCGGGGAAAAGTGCACGTTGTAAGCACCTGATTTTTTGAGTCCTCGTGTTTTTCCTGTTCCCGACGGGTCGTGTACGTTAGCATCCATGACTCAGAGTCCAAAGGGACAGCAGACATGAGCGAGAGCGGAAATGAAAGGTCACCCAACATATCACCTCCGCCTGAGGCAAGATTACCTCCCAAGCCGCGCAACAAGTACGACGACTGTCACGAGAGGGACTTTTATCCGATCACGTGGCGTGTGATCGGTGGCGGCGTGATGATGGGAGGGAAGAGTGAGTGCAGTGCCACGGCCCGTTGCACACACGTGTACCCCGATTTCGCGCATGCTACTAAAGTGTGCGTGTTTTTTTTTCAGGGCAGATATGTCCGGCGTTTGTTGCCGGTCGTTGCAAGCACGGGAATGACTGTAAGCTCGCGCACGAGACGGAGCTCCAAACAGACCGTGAGTGACTCCAACGGTGTCTGTTATTGATTATTGATTCGGATCCGCTGAACGAAACTCGGGCGTGTGTATTCAGAAGTTGGTTTCATCGATCTCAAGAGCGAGGCTGTGCAAGGGAAAGGACAGGGGTCGCTACGATCGGCGGCGAACAAGGGCACGAGTTTGAAGCATGGCCGATCGGGTCCGCAGAGACGCAAGCCGAGTGCTATCAAGGTGCCCATCGCAGCCGCAGCCGCAGTCGTGGCCGCAGAGATACAGATACAGCCGCCGGTAAAGTCTCCGTCACATTCGCAGAGGGCCGACGACGTGCCTGCTGTTCCCGACGAGGGGACTGAAGCGGCAGGGGGAAAGAAGAAGAGTGAGGAACGTACACCGCCTACTCGGAACGGCCCGACGTCGCCCGCCGTGCATAGACGCACGCGATCGATGTCGATGGTCGTTACCTCGCCGATGCCTGTGGACGCATCGCACTCGAATGTACGTTTTTTTTTCGCTGCGTTTCGTTTGCTTGGATGTGGTGCTGACTTGGATTATAGTATGCAGCAGAGCTTTAGGATTTTTTCTTTTTCACTTGATCGTTTACCATCCATATCGCTACATATGCAGCTCGGTAATATTTACTTAGGTCTTCTTTTTTCTGATCATCGGATGACGATTAACAGTACTAGTAGATGCTGACAAGGAGGGTGCATGTAATAGTTCAAGCATTTTCATACAATCCAACTCGTTTTCCCTTTATTTCTTGTCTTCGTGTGATCTACCGTTATTTATATCTCTAGGTTGGGATGGCTACGAGGCACACAAGGCGGCAGGCATATTTGTGTGGCCAAAGTTAGAACTACTATCGCTCCCGGGCAGAGTGAGACGCCAACCTCGAATCGTGGAAAGATCATCGAGCTCCTGATACAGCAAGTCCGAGCCGAGTTGTGGATAACTTCATTACCGAATATGCCAAGCAGAAGAACTTTTGTTAGTCGCTATTTGACGTCGATGAGCTCCGTATACGATAGCTTTGACCATATTCCAGGCAGCGCACGCTCCCAAAGAGTCGTGAAAGTCTAAAGAGCTGTGAAAAACGACAGTTGATCCACAAGTCGACGCTGCAGGAAAAGCAAAAATGGAAAAGCTCACCTTGTGAGTCTTGGAGCTGCTATTGAAACGAACATGACGGAACTTCATGCCTGAAGAACTCGGAACAAACCCCATGAGTGGCCCCGCTCATTATAGTCGGTGGTCACCGGACCGGTGACTGTCGAAGGCAGGCAGACGGGTGGCGGTGCTATCCCTTTGGAGTGTGTCTCGATGAGTCGATGCGCAGCCTTAACACGCCTAGGCCTGCCTTTCATTACAGTAGTGGTCCGGGAAACCAAGGCATGCAACTTGCCACCAGTCAACGTTTTAACATCCGCCACCCGGCCAAATGCCACGACGGCAAGCACCCCAACAGCGAGTGGTAAAGCGCAAGTTGCGCAACAGCAGGTCCGATTCAGAGTCTCCAGGAGAAGAAGTACACTGTTTGTCGTATTGCTCAGCTTGGTGGTCTAATATCACCTGCAGCATGGACAGCTGCCCAACAACGAGAGTTCGCCACCAGACAGGAAGCGCGTACGACGCTCTTCTGTAAGAATGGATCAGCCTGCCAATGTGCCCCAGACGTCCATGGGTCCGCAAATACCTGGCAACACTATGAGTCCTGGAATGGGATGTCCCAGGGCACCAAACGTGACGGTCAATCATTTTGGCTTTTTTATTTATTAATGAGAATGTTCAATATTCAATGTGTGCTATCTAGCAAATGCAATATTACCAAGGCGGCGTGCATGCGGTCACCAGGAGACTTGCCATGTCGAATCTGCCCGGTGGTAGAGCGGGCACTCCTACTCCTGGTGAACCGCCCTTCAACCAGGGTCCAGGTCCAGGACAGACACAGTTCTCTGGCTCGCAAAATAACCGATTGGGACGAAAGAAGCCGATGCGGAGGATGCCACCGCCTTCGCCGGCGGGTGGTCCACCCAAGGAGCAGCCCAAGGATGTGAAACTGCCTGGGCCGAACGACGCCGAGGGGTCGCCGCGGAATCAGCCGCCTAGCCCTAGGACGGGTGGACACGGTCCGCCGAACGCGGGCGGTGGTGCACAAGTGAGCACGGTACCACCTACGCCTAGCGCCAGGAGCTCGAGCATCACTGCATCCGATTCTCCGTCTGTCGCTGTGGTGAACGGGAAGCCGAAGATCAAACCTGCTGTGGCTGATATACCGAGACGTCGGGAAAACCGGAGGTCGCGCCGACGGGTGGAGCCTCAGGAGGCTGGCAACTTTTTAACGACCGAGTTTATGCAGAGCGTTGCGAGCACGCTGGAAGACTTCGATACGCAGACGTTGTTTAGGCCTAAGGAAACTGGGAATTCCGAATTCCAGGGGATCAACTTTGAAGAATTCCGCGAGTGGTTTGATCCGGATGATTTGACATGACGCGAGGGATGGATGGAGCCTCGGCCCGGACCGTGCGTCGTCTGTCTTTTTTCTCTCTTGTGTGCATAGTCACGCTGTACTCTTTTTCTTTTTGTGTTCTTGGTTTTGAGTGTATTGTTTGCTTTGATCTTCCGTTTCTTCGTGTCTTTTTTTTTTCCCTTGAGCCTTGCCCCCGCCATCTATCGTGATTGTACATATGTAGTACATACAATGTAGTGTACAGTATCGCTTCTCCGTTTTGACTGTCGTTGCTTGTTCGTTTTTTGTTACTACTATACCTAGTGCGGAATCTGTCTTGTTCCCTCCTTCCCTTTGCTTTTGTGTTTCTCTGATTATACTACAGTTATTTATGCAATCGTTGAGTGAATCCTGCGTAGTTGTCGCGTTCAAGTTGGCGTCCAACTACAAAGAAGCACGTTGTGGAACGACCAGAGGAACCAACATCTATACCGCACTCGGAGGGGGGGAAATAAACAGCCATGGCCCCCTCATTGATGGATTGCAATCGAAAAAGAGAAAGAACTTGAAGAAACACACAGGATCTATCGGAACAGCCTACAACAGACAGCGAATTGTATTTGTTACACGTGCAGTTATGAATGTGAATGTAGGATCTCGTATTGAAAAACACTCCCCAAAGTAAAAGACGGGAAAGACGGGCAAGCATGGGTGTCCCTCTGCTCTTGGTTTACGATAGGTCGCAGTACTGTCGACGCCTACTTCCCTTTGTTAAGAGAGATCGAAACCTGCGCCCGATGAAATGGCCTGGAGCAACTTTTCCTGGAGTACTTTCTCACTCTTGTACCTCGGAAGCTGGAACGAGTACGAACGCGGTCAGCGCGAAGCGAGCCAGACGGTCTAAAACATTAGTCTCGACTCTCACCTTCAACAAGTTGACACACGTGCTCGACGTCGGCAAGCGATGTTCGTCGTTGCCAGCGTCCCGAATCGCGAAAAGTGGGTTCAGTTGCTTGAATCCCCTATACCAACGTTGTGCCGTCAACAAACCAACGATCGGCACACGACCGACACGACAACTTACAATAACGGCGGCCGACTACAACTCGTGACGAAACGCAAAAACGCCCGCCTCTGTTCCTGGTCGAAGCCCTCCATGACCTAGACAGTGGTTGTTTTTATCCAGTGCCTGTCCAAAAGAGTTGTTCTTTCGACCTACCCTCCAAAATGTCTGGATAGTCGGTTCCTCGTTGTCATACACCCCACCATAACTGGTGTGTTGCCTCAAATCGTCCAGGTCCACGGGCGCGTTCACGCCGCCCAGCAGGATTTGTAACTCTTGTTGATTGAACATGCTAAACGGAGTGGACGCTCAACCATCTGCTAACAACAACGACTTGAGCAGAAACGCACCGAAGCCATTTGGGATCTACCATCTCTGAAAGACCTTCGAAGAATGCTTCGCTCTGCAGCTTTATCTGCTTGCTTAGCTTGTAATGCGAAATCAAATATATGTATTGCAGCCTATTATCTCTCGTCACGGGGACGTTACTTCCGTCTGGAACGAGGTCGAGGGCTTTTGCCACACCAAATTCTGCAGCGATTCATCAGCAAACACTTGGAGCGAAGATCCCGAGCACACAAAACACACCTTCAGTGGCGATAGTAAAGTTCAGCGATAAATCCTCCATGTTACCCGTGTAATTTTTGAGGAAGACGAGCCCCTGGTAAAGATCGGGGTCCAGAGACGCAAGATCGTCCAGGAAGCTCTGCTTTCCAAGCCACTGCGAGGACCGTCAGTCAGCCTTCCTGTTCATGGTATGGAAGTTGTCCATCTGATATCTCACCTTCGCAAGGAAAAAGCTAGCAAACGCCACTTCGACTAGAATGCCCTCGTACAACGCTTTACCTAAGATGCGACCAATGAACCGGTACCAACTGAGGCTGTGTGCTAAATGCCGGAGCAGAAAGAAAAGGTATACGTGAGTAATGTATGCAACAACAGTCACCGTGGACTCACGCTCAGTGGCATAAGAATGAGGGTTGGGATAGATCTCATTCTTCTTGTTCGCAAGCCAAAGTCCGCGATCCGTATCAAAAACTTCCTTGCACAAGGAGGTGAAGAACTCTTTGAATACTCCACCACCGTCAATGCCAGCCCTTGATTTACAATCCAGTCAGAATGGCAGAACACTAGTTGGTCTAAAAAGCGAATGCTACTCACTCTGGTTCACCGAATTGATCAATAAATGTGATGCTGATCGGAGCCCGCAGATCCACTTCTGAGAGTCGATCGTAACCGTCCTGAGCGATGCTAGTTCGCCTGATAGACACTTCCATCCTGCCTCCTCTGCGTGGAAAGGAGTCTATGCCTCTATTCATTCCGTCGCTCTGCACAAATCGACGGAAGATGTGCACTCGCGTTTCGAATGGTATAGCGAACGGAATGTTGTTGAGTACTCCCAATCGTGGAGATAGCCGAGCGAGATGGGCCAATTGGCGACGTGAGCCAGTGCGAGGGACCGCAGAGTCGTCGACTTGCTGCTCCTCGAATCTGACAAAAAAAAGTTTAGTGTATAAAGAGACGCATCGTGAGCCAAACACGTACACAGCTGCCT
Source organism: Leccinum subgranulosum (assembly GCA_038091575.1). NCBI lineage: Eukaryota > Fungi > Basidiomycota > Agaricomycetes > Boletales > Boletaceae > Leccinum > Leccinum subgranulosum. The sequence goes on along the minus strand of JBBPOS010000002.1, from coordinate 129,683 downwards.
CTACAAACGAGTTCATGTCAAGCTGAGAACTGACGTGCCAATGATCTTCGGGCATGAACGGCCGTCGAGAGCTGTACAAGGTCAGCTAGGCGCCACGCAAGTCGAACACACCGAACGTACTCCCGTGCATGTATTGCTTGTAAGCACTTGGTGATCCTGTCGCGTACGCTCTCCCAACAGAGATTGAGCCCAGGGGCAGTCGCTTCTTGGATCTTTGCTTGGTCCTCTCTCCAGTACAACGTAAAAGCAATGTTGAAGAGGGTACGTGAGAACGGAATGAGCTCGCTGAGGGTAAGTGTAGTTCTAGAGTCGGAAAAGAATTCGTCGTCGCCGATCGTAAGGAGCGATTGTGTGTACAAGTCGGTGAGAAGAAGCAAGGGCGACCAGTAAGAGTCAAGAGTGGGATCTAAAGTCGATCAATGCTTTAGTCAAAAGACAGCTGGAAAGCATACCCATGAGTGACGAAAGATTCTCGTCACGACCAAGAGGCGTCGTTCTGACGTATCCTCGGTATATCTCGCGTACAAGACCCCCACCACCGTACAAAAGTAGGGTCGTAAGTACCTTGTCCTTGCGCGAGGGCCAGACAATATTAAGGCTTAAAATCATTGAAACCAGGTCTAGCAGTAACGTCGGATGCTGCTGCGCAAGCTTCAGAAGAGAATTCAAGTGTATTGGGGATGGTAAAGTTTGCAGGCGTTTTCGGGTCCGTGAATCGAGAACAGGTAAGGGGGATCGTGCATTGAGGACATTACCAGGGTGTTCAGAATCCGAGTCACTGTCGTCTACCCACGATACCATCGTTTGAGAATCCTGGGCTAGCGGGGGTTCTAGTGCGTGTGGCGGCAAAACGTTTAAAAGGACAGAAAGGAGTTGTAGGTAAACCTTCAATGATAATACAGGAAGGGAGGCATATTGTGGTGGAGTAAACGCCAACAAATTTGCAATGATGTTGATCTGGGATGGAGGTGAGGTTACTGAAAGGATGTCGGGGATACGCGATGATAGTACATCCAAATGCGCGAGAGGAAGTTGTCTAGATAGCTCTGAAAGTGAGGGAAGAGGAATGCGATAGGGGAGTAAGGGAAGCGTGAATATGTATGAGACCAAACCCATCACGGAAAGGGCAAACAAATCGGAAGACGATGGGAAGTTCATTAGTGGGAGAAATGAAAGTTTCACCAAGTAAGGAAGGGATGGATTGTTCTTGGACTCGGGCGCCTGCGAAGAGGTTAATCGTCGGAATCGGAAGAGATAATAAAGGGACAGACAATCGCCACGAAAGCACGTCCAAGATGACTATAAAGATCGCTCCGAACGAGTCGTTGCGATATGCGGAGTCTCAAGTCATTCCCATCTGGACCAAGGAACCTTTCTACCAATGACGGATCGAGAAGTTTGCACAACACCTGAAGATGTGGTACAGCGGCGGGAACGCTGGAAGAGTGTTAGACCATACAGCACCCATTCCAAGCTGAAAATACTCACCCATTACTATTTGATATGGAACAGAGTAAGAGAACAGCAATTCGACAGAGAAGAGCTGTCCAATGATCCCGATCAGGACCCTGCGCAGGCGCAAACAACAACGCTGCAACGCTCATGAATAACCTGACGCAGAGTATGATAGTATGAGGGCAGACATACCATCGTCTTTAGACATTCTCGCAGACCACATGCCCAGAAGTTCCTCTTCCTGCCCAACGAGGACAAGGCATCGCAAGGCTGTGAGCCCAGAGACTTGCTCTCGAAACATCTGACGCAATTGCTGTCGGACGCGCCTAGCTTCGCGTACGCCGCGCCACCATGCTTGTATTCTTACCGCGCTCTCCTCTCGCTTTCGCTGTGCCTCTCTCTGCATTCTTCGAGCCCGCGCTTGATCTAAGAGCGCCGCTTGGGATGATACTGAAGTTGAACCTCCGAGATTGATCTCGCGCCGCCTTCGATCATCTCCGAACACGGGAAGCATTTTGTGAAGGTCCCTTCAAGTTCTGAGTCGGAAGAAAGTGGTGGCAAGTCAGACGGACGACGCAATCGGTTATGTAATCGTAGTGTACCAGGTTTGTTATGTAACTCTCATTCTCTCACCTGGGCTTCTTTGGCTGTCTTGGTATACTCACACTCCGTGACTCGTGCTGATTCCCCCGCCAAGCTCTAGCCGAATCGCTGACGCTCCATGCATGGCGTCCCTCGCGTTCGGCGTGACATACACTTCACCCATCCTTGGTGAGTCATGTATGGGGGAGGAGGTGAAGGTGAAGTCCAAGCCAAGCTCATATTCTGCCCTAGCAATTATCAGGATCGTCATCTCGTGGATCGACGAGTTATCGTCAAAAGTGACGCCATGATACCCGATCACGAAGGCGCCTAGCTCACATGTCGCGGCGCACGCGCACGAACTTGGCGGTGACAAGCATATATACGCCTGCTGCGTCTTCGAAGTCCCGCAGTAACCGGGAGCGGTGATAATGCAACGAATGGCCCATCTGACATCCCGTGCTGCACATGCTGGATCACTTCTGAGGCCACAATCTATAGTAGATCAATATTTGACCTTGACAATCCCTCGAGTCATTACATATCAAGACTTATGGAAGCGACAGCTATCTGTGGCTACTAGCACCGGAGATTCAATCCCACCAGACGCTCTCGAAGTTATATCTAAAACCAAGACATCATTAGTTCACCACTTCATCAATCAATGTCCACTCAGACAGCTTACCCGTCGGGTGCAGTTCCACATCCAGACCCACCACCAAGCACCAAGGTTGCACCATTGGAACAAACATCGTGGGCACCGCCAGACTCGAAGAAATAGATGTTATCGGAGACCCCAGAATAACCGATTGACTTCGCCGAACCACCATTTGAGAGGTAGATGCATTCTCCAGCCGTGGATCCTTGGCTGACGGTGATGACCGAGCCATCGCAGCCCGCACCGGTGAAGAAGGTGAGTGTGGCCGCCATCGCTGGAGCGGCGGAAACAAGGAGAGCGGTGACGATGAAGACGACGTTGAATTGCATTATGATTGGTGGGGTGTTGGGATCGTAGCTTCTAAAAGAGCAAGAGAAAGTGGAGTGAGTTGAAGCCTATACGAAAGGAGGATATAGAGGCGGCTTGGAGAGAAGGGCCCGGATGCTAACCTGGTCGAAAGTAGAAGAGCAACTGAGTGAGCCGTTGTTTTTATTCGCTGCTCGTGTCCTTGTACTTATAGGTCTCGGCGATTCGTTCTTGCTTATCTCAGCGCCATATGAAGCTCGTTTTTTCGCCTTTTCACTCCTCATCTTCGGGCGGGGTATTGGAGAGAAAGAGTCTTCTCAAGCATTTGCGGGGTAAACATTAAGCTGAATTTAGAACTATGTCAGCTTACACCAAGTTCCAAATTCAACTTAATGCTTACCCCGCATATGCTTGAGCAGCTCACGTGAAGTCCCGGTCAACAAAGGACCACCCGCGAGGTCCTCCGACTTCCTGAATCTCGTCTGCGCTTCGATGGTGACTTCAACCGTTCCTCATGCACTCACCTTCCAGACGTGCATTTCCCGATCAGTGCGGTCTCTGAGACCTTTTTGGTATATCAGCTTACACCTTGAGCAGCTCAGACACCCGCGAGGTCCTGGATCTCGTCTGCGCTTCGATGGTGTTTCAACCGCATGCCGCCTCGCCGTCGTCTTCCTGGCACAGCCACGCCGCTTCTTGTGATTCACGCTCAGTTGAAAGCGTACATGATGTTACGCTGTCAGTGGTCACGACAACTTGCTGGTAACTTATACAGTACTTCTGTACAGTAGTACTTCTACACTAGTACTGTGCGACTGTTGAGACTCATGACTAAGTGATCTGGGGAAACACTTCCATTCGTGGCAGACTCATCGGATAGTTGAACGTGGGCACACCGTACAGCACAAATACACTCAGCTTCTAATGGTAAATAAACTTCTCTACCAATTTGTTTAGTCTGGTCACCAGACTACCAATTTGTACCCAACTCACACTGACAAAGACAATCTATCACAGTCTAGACACAAAATATTAATGTAGCCAATGATCGCATCTTCGTTCAGCTTATCGGTCAAAGCCCGCGGAATCTTTTCTCACACTGCGTCAAAGTGCAACAAAAGCCCACCGCCGCTCGGGTGGCACGCGAGGAAAGCAGAAACCAGTGGAAAACAAGGTTCAACATGTTGAACCTGAGGCGAGTCAGGCGACGCTGTCACGACTTGAAGCCACGTGCACCGTGATTTGGCAGAAGGGCCTTCTGACGGCCAACTTATCTGCGGCCCTTCTGAGAAGTTCCTGCTTACCCGTTTTGTAGCTTTCTGAACGCCCATGTATTGCAGTCACGCAATGAGGCGAATTCCCCGGGCCCCCAGGGCCCGATCTTTCAGATACACCCCATCCAAGTTTCCATTCCACAGTCCTCCGGGCACCCCTGGACCCACATGCCATACCATCTGGACCTCAATACATGGTTGCTGTCCCTCGACGATCTCAATTTCACAATGAAGGATAAGCTGGACCGTAGGAAGGATTCAACTCGACCGCGACGAACTCCTGGTGTTCACCCCATCCAAGTTTCCATCCGCTTATTGAGAACCAAGTCACATTACTTCTCCGAAAGGCGCCAGAGGACAAGTAATATGCTTCCGAGTCGAGACCAGGCACCTTCGCCGTGTCACCCAAAGAAGTAGATGAGTCAAGTTCGTGACCTCATCCTGAATTCTCATGGCACTTATCAAGGTTCATCGATACGGATCCATTCGCTTATACCCCTAAACCTTGACCCAGCATGGTGCCAACTTTGCGTCCATGTCTATGTTTGGAGGATCTGCGCCTGCATAGTGTCACACAGGGACTCTTGCTGCAATATGAGGTCCTCATGTCGCGGCGGTGACAAACAAATGGACCCACAAAAGCAATGGATATTAATGGCATGTGTTCTTGTTTCAAGTCCAGAACAGCGCAACCCACTTTACTCCCCAACACATCTACTTTGTATTCAACCCACGTCATCCCTCAACATGTCCATCATCTTGGAGGCCAACGATTCCGATGTTGACCTCGACTTAACCTCTGTCAGACATACAGAAGACTCATTCATGATCTTAAACGACCATGGAGACGAAGCAAGCCCTCCTGAAGACTCTGAGGCTGTGTTGGAGGAGTCGCAATCGGAGTCCTCTGATTCGTCATACTTGAATGTCGATCTCGGCGACGACCTCGATGACGAGGAAATCGAGACCTCCGAGTCTGAGGAGCTCGACGAACGGCAAATCCACCAGGAATTGGAGGAAGCAAGTGTAGTGTCTTGTTTACCGTAATTCTGGACTCGCCATTTACGCTCAACTGGTTCATAGGCAGATATCGAATCAACGGAGCGAGTTCTCCCTGTGGAGGATCTTTGCTCCTCTATCCGGGGAATGTATCGTATTCTGGATTTGATCAGCGAACGTGGAACAAGCGGTCTTGGTAGGATCACCTCTGTCACGACGACCCATTTTGATTCACTGACCTGAATCTTGCATCTGTGAAGTTGACAAGATCATCATCGCCCAGGATTCCCTCAAGCGTTTCATCAACGAAATTTCCCCTGCCGCTTACACGTCTTTGACAAAGGTCGACTTCAAAGCTCTCGACAAGTTTCGAGCCAAGCCCGTTGGGGTTTATGGGAGCAAAGAGGAAATCATTCGATTTCTACTCTCCGTATCTGCCATTGACGAGACCATGTGTGTCTATTCCTAGCTCTTGATCCAGTTTTTTATCGTTGACATTTGACAGCGCGACCAAGTTAACCGTGTCACCGGAAAAGAAAGTGGATAAACCAGCTCTGCGATCTGGTCTCTACATTTGTCGCGTTTCTGAGTCTGTTGATGTCGCGCAAAAGATCTATGTTGTATATTGGCCAGAAGAGACGACTTGGGACGACGACGCGTCTCCACCTGTTCGTCGGAATCGTGTTACGTTTATGAGGTGAGTTCATTTCGGGATATTGTAAACATTCTGAATGCTGATCGACGTTCGAATACCCAGATACCTCACGAAGATTTGTGATCAAGTTACAGCCCTGATCTCCGATGACCATGCGGAGTCCATGGTTTGGAACGACCCAGTCAGCGATGACAAAATTTCTGAATCCGATGAAGACGATACCAATCGGTTGTTCACGTTCGAGGTCGCGAAGACGAAGGAACAAGAAGAAGGCGTCTCCGTACGCCAAGGTTTCGAGGTACGTTGCTTTTGCGGCATCCATATTGATGATCATGAATACCCGCCTTGTGCCCAGTGCGCTTCCGATGATCTTCAAATGGTCACCGAATTGCATCCGGATTGTAACATGGACCCCGAGTTCTTCAAGCCACGCTTGTTATTCGGCGAAATGAATCAAGGATTCATGACGGCGCAATATGTTCCAGTTCAGCGTTCTATCAAGACTCTGAGTTCCTTCAAGCTTATGGCGTTTGTGCTGCAAGATACTCTGTATGTTTGCAAACCTTGTGTCTTCTTATGTTTGACTGATCCGTCTGAAGCCTTAAGGAGCATCTGCAAATATCAGAGAGTATCAGTCCAAAATCACTCCACAACCTGGTCCGTCTTGGACTTTCCAAGCGTTTCCCCAATGAATGTGGTGTCTGGACGAAGGAAGTCAACGCCATTAAACTGGCGTACCAGAAAGACGCGAAGGCTAGGCTGAGGAAGGCTGAGGAGGCGTTGAACACAACTAGAGCCCAGACAGAATCCAGTATTCGGTTCGCAGTTGTCAACGCTGTGTTCACTCGCTACCCGTTCGTATCATTTCTCCCTTTAGCACCTCACTCACGTTAACTCTTATAGCACACTTGATCGCAGTCAATGCTTTGCCTCTGTCCCGGCTCTTACACCTGACGAAGAATCGAGGCTCAATGGTGATTCACCATGTCAATGGATTTGTGTTCAGCGTTATTGATTTTTCTTAGAACTCTACTCTAATTTAACGACAATGCACCCGCGTGTAGCGGACGCTTTCGCTGACGAACTTCGCCGAGTCCCTTGCAAGAATATCATTGACGGAAACTTCAGAAGGTCCAAGGAAAAGATACTTCTCGTCCTCTATCTATTCCGTAACCTCATCACCGCAACTGAGGCTCAGTTGACTGTGGTCGTTCGCTCAGTTTTCAGGGACACGAATAGGACGCTGCAGTCTACCTTGGCCTCTACCCTTTATGCAATTGCTGCGTCGACCGAAAGATCCGCTAGGCCGACGCAAGCTGAGATAGCAAGGGCTGAGAAGATGCTCAAGGATGGTGGTCGTGAACCGTCTCTTATCGGTGATGCAGATTTCGTAGCAGATCTTGAAGCTCTCCCGTGCAAGATTCCTTTGCTACAAGAAGCAGCCAGCACTGCAAAGGACCTGGCCCAGAAACACCTCATGAGCGTCGTGGATAGACTCTGTCGGACTCTGATCGGCTCCACTCGCCGCATACAAATGGAAGATATCCAAGAACAATTGAAGGTTGAGGTAGATCGCCTCAGCGAACAGGAAATGCGCGAGACGGGGCGTTCCCTGGTCCAGAAGGTGAACTTACTGTCGGAGTCGTGTGACTCTTTGTAAGGGTCTTCGAAATGATCGAGAAAAACATCTAATTGATCAATAATCACCAAGGTACACTCTACGACTTAGGTCCATCAGGAGCCCTGTCGACCGCCATGATAAGCGTACGTTCGAGCCTTGCGGATTAGCTTTGCTGGACTGACAAATGGCTGTAGATCCGCAGCACTTTGAGGTCAGCGGCTCGAGAGAGACGTTGAAGGAAGCTTCGCTGTTGTTCACCATTCATCTCATGCATCTGACGACGCAAGATCGGCATGAACTTCAACTCGATCAAACTAAGGTTCCGAATCCACGTTTCAATGAATCGTACTCCTTCCACTTACCTGTGGGGTTTTCGGTCTCGTGAGATTGACTTTCTTTTCACCACCCCTTCATGTGATCCCTAATGAACCTCCAGTCATGCACGGCTCCTAGAAGGCGATAGATTGCTTCTGGTATTGGTTGACCGCAATTCCAACCTCCACCTTCACTTGGACCACTTAAACAGCATTGAAGCCTCTGTCGGACGCGACCATGGCAAGATGCTCTACCGTGATAAAATCGGCGATGAGTTCTTATTGGCGTTCGACGAATCCCAGGCTATGCTTGCTCTGATTTCCTCTGAGAAGGTACGCAAACCAGAGGTTGATCGCTGGATTTAAATTGAAGATCCTTTAGTTGCAGTTACATGTTTACATTCATGATGATAGCCGAGGGTTTACCGCGTCCGGCAGCGGTATTAGCTTGAGTCCGTGGTACAGTGAGGGGACGACGATCAAGAAAGCATGTTTCACATCGGGAAGCGAGGAACTTTTGCTGGTTGACTCTCAAGCCATTGCTCGTGTTTTCTCTCTCACCACTATGCAATTCCGGTATGTGCTACGGGTGAATCGAATACCTGAACATGATGTTGACGCATTCCCAGGCCGGCCTCTTTGGATCTCCAACACGTGCCGATTGATGTTCATTCTTCTCCAGATGGCTCGTGCTTCTTCATTGTTGGTTCGGATGGTGCTTCCACCAACATAGTCGCCTATCATTGGAACACATTTGGGTCTACAGGCGGCATTCCACTGCCTATCGCAGATTGGGCAGGCGACAATAAACTGGTCATCAGCTCATTCGTCCGCAGAAGTGCTGTCCATCTCTTGAAGCTGGACTTGGCCACTCGTACTTGCAGCTCTGTTGCGCTTGACATTACCCGAAAGATTACCGAGTTCATGTTCAGGGAGAAGGGAGACCGAGATGCTTTGTCCGGAAATGCTCACCTGACGGCACACAACTGTCTCATTGACTGTTTTGCTGATGTATGGACACGCTTCCCAGTTCTTCCAGCAGTACAGCGGGCCACCATTTCCGCGAACGATCGTTGCCGTCGCTCAGTTCTCTTTGTAACCGATCAGGCTCATCATCGTTATCAGCCCCACTTTGCTGAAATGATCGAGACGTTCGAACGAGCGTCGAAGAAGCCAACCGGAGATAAGCTCAGCACACTGCAGGTCTCTGCGATGACGTTCGACAGTTTCGTGGCCGAATTTTCCCCCAATGCAGAGTGGGACGATACATCGTTCTTTAGGGTTGGAGAATGGGTCGTCGAAATTCTCTGTCTCATCCCTATTCATTTGGCTCTTGCCAGAGATAATCGATTCGTTCCTTTGAAGGATGGCGTATATTCCGCTGAAGTCGAAAAGTCATTGCTTGGTGCCGAGATCAATCGCATTGTGGATACCATCTCGTTTGGGTGGTATGAATCCATTTTCCAGTCCTACATGGCAGACAAGGTGCGAGCCGCAGACTGCGCATGACTGATTACGATTTGATGTTGGTATTTTTGCAGCCTGTTCGAGTCGTGTCTTCAATGGGGGAGCAATCCGTCGGAAAGAGTTTCACTCTCAATCACCTTGTCGATACGTCTTTCGCTGGATCAGCGATGCGCACCACCGAAGGTGTTTGGATGTCCGTGACTCCTACGAAGGAAGCTTTGATTGTCGCGCTCGACTTCGAAGGTACACCGGTTATCTAGTTCGTTATCGGTTGTCCATGCTGACGTATCTGCAGGTGTCCACAGCATAGAGCGCTCGGCGCAGGAAGACACTCTTCTTGTTCTCTTCAACACCGCAATCTCGAATATGGTTTGTCGTCATCGTCGAGACTGGAAACAAGCTTTTGACTCCGATTTCCTCAGGTCCTTTTCCGCAATAACTTTGCCCTCAGCCGTGATATCACTGGGCTGTTCCAGTCTTTCCAGTCCAGCTCGATGGTTCTGGACCCGGTCGCCAACCCGGCGCTTTTCCAGTCTACCTTGGTGATCATCATCAAGGATGTCGTCGACTCGGACGCCGCGGAGGTCGCACGAGAGTGAGCATTTTGAGATACGCGCCCCTCTGTCTTGATGAACAATTGCCTCAGGTTCTCGCTTAAGTTCCAGCAAATTGTACAAGACGAGCAAGACTCCAACTTCATATCGCGACTCCATGGTGGAAAGCTGAACATTATCCCCTGGTAAGATTTGGATATGCTTATCAGAGTACAGACTAAATGACAACTCTACGACAGGCCAGTTATCGAGTCGAGGGAATTCTACAAATTGTTCCCAACTCTTAAGCGTTGTCTTGACCAACAGGACGTGACGCACAAGGCGGCGGGAGAGTTCTTGCACCTGATGAAGACGTTGATGGCAAAGCTGAAGGTTAGATTTGTTACCGCTGCTAGGCCATTGTACATGTAATACTAATACTTTCTAGGCGAACGACTGGGGAGCGCTTTCTCGTACGTACCGATTCTCATTCGAGATTAGCTGCTCATTTTCTCCTAGAAACTATGGCTTCGCATCGTGCACAGTTGTTATTAACCATCTTGCCTACCGCCTTGGCATTCGGCATGCAAGACGTGGAACCGGAAATGGAGCTGCTCAAGGTATTTCACCCTCTGTTATGACGTCTCAGGAAGCGATAAGATATATTGTTTTAGAATCTAGATGCGGACGTGCCTATTGAGTGCCCCGATACCGACGCTCGCTTCTCCGTTGCCAACGTCGAACATTCTCAGATCATCGATCGCGAAGAGGCACTGGACAATATGATCAAAGAATGGGACGCGGTCGATTCCCGCCAGCTTGTTCCCGATACTCAGTGGCTGGATGAGCTCGCTCAGTACCTGGAAGACCTGGCGGAAATGCGCATCGACCACGTACGATTGTGGGCCAAGTCCAACTTGATGCGCTTCCAGACTGGCCATGCCAGTGTGACGGAGCTTCAGAGGGCACTAGAGAGTGCAGTGATCGATTTGAAGAGCAGCGTGCAACTCTGTCGGACTCAGTGCGCTTCATGCCAATTGTTGTGTATTCGGGATCGATTCCACGAGGGCGCCCATGACTGCAAGACAACGCATACTTGCATGCAGTATTGCGAGTATTGCGCGGAAGTGGGTGAGCTGGGGGAAGAGGGGGAAAAGAAGTGCACAATGACGTAAGTGACATTCGAGCTGTGACGATGAGATCATGACCGTGTTCTTTCCAGAGCTGGACATTCTGGAAAGCACGTGTAAGTAACCCTTTTGGCATTAAACTCCTTGTGGATTGGAGACGATGCTGCTTCAGATGTCTGGTGGATACCCATCTGTGTGGTGCCCCATGCAGGCTCCTGGGCACAAATGGATGTCTCGAGGGATGTGCAAAGGTACGCCTACGCTGAGACTACAGGCCTCCTGTTACTTACGACTTCTAGGTCTCGGGTCATGACGATGATGACCATCAATGTGCAGCAATTACGCATGCTTGTGGAGAGGTAATCGCTTTTCACTGTCTTCAGTATCAAATGCTATATCTTCCACCTTAGCCATGTGATTTGTGCTCAGTGACACTTGCGGATGGATCCAAGTACAGTTGCAAAGGAAGATGCATGGTCTCGGTGTAAGTGTGCTCATACAGCTATAACCAGGGTCGAATTCACTTACTGGTTCACGTGCCAAGTGACACTGAGCACGAAAGCCATCAATGTGACGCACAGTACTGTCCCATACCCTGCCAGCTCTGTAAACGAGTCTGCTCAAGTTCTGACCATTTACACGCGTTGGATGAGGGTGCTGTTCATCTCTGCGGGTACGTGGTTCGGTGTTGTATTTACAGAGGCTGTAAAAGTGAAATGTTTTTTGTAGGGAACAGCACACTTGTGCTCAGCGATGCGACGTCGATGGTGTATGCCAGATCGACACGACTCCGGAATCGATTGAAGCAACGTTTAAAGGAATGCATGAATGCTTCCAGTACACAAAGGTATGACTACGTTTCCCTTGATGCAGGTCATAAGCTGAACACATCTGGTGCATGGGTATAGTATACTCAAGGTGGGTATTTGGGTATGTATCGACTGCCTCCCTGACAGTGCGCACAGTTGCGAAGCGACTCAAATGCGTCAAAGTCGTCCCCCCAGGCCAGTTACAACATGAAGGTCGGCATGCCCACAGTTTGGACTTAGACGCCATCCATTATTGTCGAGAAAGGTTAGTCTATAGCACAGCTTGTGTACATCTGAGTCACTTAACGTCCGAACATATGTGCGAGTTGCCAATATTACTGCATACTTCCTCTGGGTACGGGACCAAGGGTTTTTTTTTCGCCTAGATCACGAATGCTAACCGCCTCGTTCGAAACAGGTCATTCACAGAAAGAACATGAAACCCACCACGGTTCCATGCTGAACGTGCGTTGGTCCATTGATGGCCCGGATGAAGAAGGCCTCGAGGTCGAAGGTCGACGATTCTCGACGAATGACGAAGGCGCACCGATGATGTGCAATATGGTATGCAAGGCTCAGGGTAGACACATCCACATAGACTACTGCAGAGCCAAGACTCCCGACGAGTGTAGAGCAAACCATGAAATCCAGCATATCCCGAGGATGCTCAAACCGGAACCAGACAGGCCAAAGGACTTTTTGACACACAGCCTGTTCTGGAAGCGCAGTGGTACGTCTATTTTTGACTGCGACGTTTTGATTGCCATATCGTTGGTGCAGGGTTCAGAGATCCGTACTATTCACGCGAGGAAAAGGAAAACTTCGCTAAGTGGTACGTCCAACTCACAATTTGGTTTCCTGTCGTTCCCGTCTTGCTTACTTCATCTTTGCATTTTTACAGTGACTCGATGTGCGCTGGTAAGTACAAACCCTCCGGTCGTGACTGTCTCATGGTGATCATGACTATATTGCAGGATCTGAGCATGTTGCTTCAGGGGGAAAGCCTGCTGTTCCCTCTTACTGTACTCTCCCGCTTTTCCATGCACCATTGGATGCAAACATTCCACCGAAGCAAGGTTATATCTCAGGGGATGGGCACCAGTTCGACTGCAAGAACCCAGTGGCTCAACAACAAGCCTTCCATATGTACGTGCTCGTATCCAACGCGCACAATAGGACTAACAGCTGGTCTTTAGCATCTTTATGGTCGACACGTAAGCAATACTATGTCCTCGCTCGTGAAAATGTAACCTTGACGGACTCGTGCAGATCACTGTTAATGAGAAAAGGTGACATAAAACCACCGGAAGCCTCGGCGGTAAGCAGGAAAATCTCTGCACATGGTATGCACAATCGACTCGGGGCCGTCTATGATGCCCTGCACCACTTCTGGACTGCTCGGCAAGCTATCTCCGGTTCCCAGAGAGATGCAAACACTGTCATGTTGCACTCCGATAATGTGCAACCGGTATGCGTACAAGACACCCAGAGATCGCCGAACGAGCTCCTAGATTTGCTTCTCCTGCATAATATCCCTAGAGGCGGCAACAATTTCCAGGTGGCTCTAGAAACTGTCTATTCGGGCATACGGAAGAAGTGGTGTGAAGACACGCGTCCCCTCGTTATCGTCTTCCTTTCGGGTACCGATGTCTCTGTACCTGATACTGCCGTCCACAAATTATTCTGCAAAACGGCAGAAAAGTTGTGAGTGGTGTTTTTATTACATGTGAAATGTCGGGATTCATACCATATACAGGACGGGACTTTCATTGCATACTATCTTATTCGGTCCGAAAATGGTCTCGACGAGGACGAAGCGCATCACTAACATCGCACGCGATGCGCAGAACAAGATACCAGCCCTGATGTGGGCGCCGTCATCCTTTCATGAAGCGTCCGATAGTGTATGTCATCTCGCTTGGTTGGTATCAATCGTAGCTTCAATATCCTTTCCACAGGTTCAACTCTCACAGACCTTCCTTAAAATCGCGGAATCGTTGAGGAAACCGAGTGGACCATCGCCGCGACAGTTCATGCATAGGGATCCAACGACTCAGCAAGCCTTCCATATGTACGTCGATGTGACTACGCATCATCGCAAAGCTAACTAAAACTTGGTCGCAGTATCTTCTTGATCGATAGGTGAGTGACAAGCTATCAGGAATGTACCATTTGGACAAGCTTGCGGAAGGTCGAAGTCAATGATCAACGATGACAAAAAGCCACTGGAGAGCTCGGCAGTTCGCAGCAAAATCGTTGCGCGTGGCATGAATAATCGACTGGGGGCCGTTTACGCCGCCCTGCACCACTTTTTGACCACACGCCAAGCCTCCCTCGATTCCGAGCGCGACGCGAATACTATCATACTACACTCTCAAGAAACACAGAGCGTGTGCGAGAACGACATGAGGAGATCACCAAGCGAACTCCTTGATTTGCTTCTTCCCAATGCACCGCACGGCGGGAACTGTTTCGACCTGGCTCTCAAGGCTGCGGACACTGTTATATCTAAGTGTTGGAATGATGCGCGACCGCCTGTGATCATCTTCCTATCCGATGGCATTGCCTCTGTATCCGATGCCGGCGTACAAAAACTGTTCCGAACAGCGGCATCAAAAGGGTGTGTTGTGTTCGCTGGCTCGCTGGACAACGATGGAGCTTACGTCACGTCTATAGGTCGGGGCTTTCTTTGCACGCTATCTTGTTTGGTCCGAAGGATACTTCTGCTCGGATGGAGCAGATGGTCACCGTTGCGCGCAATGCGCAGAACAAGTTACAGGGCCTTCCGAGCGCTCCATCCTCTTTCCATGAAGCGATTGATAGTGTGGGTTGTTTCTTGCTGATTTTATCGGTTGTAGTTTTGATCAACGTCCTTCAGATACAACTGTCGCAGACTTTCCATACCATTGCTGAATCTTTGAGGAAGCCGAGAGGGGCGTTGATGCAGTGAGCGATCGTTCATCGCCTCGGATACAAATACTACTTTCCTATTGACGTGTATATCCCTTGATGATTCGTGCTTTTGAGATCTATGTTTTATCCATGTATAGCCCAATCGAGTTTGGTTTTAGCCGTTGTCAGAAATGTATGGGGGGAAATCCTACTGCGACTTGCCCTGAACCACGAGAACGAAAAGCTCTGGCACTGCCACCAGTTTTTTTCTCTCCTGGCATGTTCTAAGTACAGGTGAGTGTCTGTCCAAGTTTCTTACATTTTCCTACACATTCCCCGAGATGAGATTCTTGTTTGTTCAGTTATCCCTGTCTTAACCTCCGTGTCGAGATTGTCTGATTTGCTCTGACGGGCATTTGTTGATTTCTTTTTCTTTCCTCGTTGATGATCTTGACGTTTCAATTGACATTTTTCACCTTGCAGGCTCAGAAATCGGAAAGATTTTCCTTGCTTCAGCAATAACAGCGCTCTCTTGAAAACACTGCATCGCCTGGGAAGACAGGAAACATTTCGTCGACTTGTACATACGATTATGCTAGACCCACTCTGATGTCAATGATGTCGAATTCACATCCTTTTTTATGTCGCCATTCCTAACTTCGGAGTCCAATTGAACATGACTTCGACCTTGACCTACACATGTTAAACATCACAGCTCACTTGTTCGTTATCGCGTAAGAACCGGTCTGCACGATGCTGCTCACGGAAACCGTCCGGGTTCCTCCCTCCATAGTCAGATCCAGTGCCTCCCAGGTGACAGTCTGGTTCACGAACATTGTAGTATGTGTTGGCCGCCAGCACGTGTCTCCGAGCTGAATGATGCCCACGTCGCGATGGACACGCCCTCAATGACGTACGCCGTGCGCACAGACCTGGGGTTCGAACAGGTACTGGCAAGTGTACGAACGGGGGAAGGTGCACGTTGTAAGCACCTGATTTTTAGTCCTCGTGTTTCCCTGTTGCCGACGCGTGTGCACGTTAGCCTATCTACTCAGAGTCCAAAGTAGACATAAGCGAAAGCTGAAATGCAAATGGAGAAAACGAAAGGCCATATCACCTCCGCCCGAGGCAAAGCTACCTCCCAAGCGTCGAACGAAGGACTTCTACCCGATCATGTGGCGTGATGGAGGGGAAATCTCGAGGATTCGTGCGTGCTAAAGTGTCCGTGTCTGTGTGTTTTTTTTTCAGGCAGATGTATCCGGCTTCTGTTGCCGGTCGTTGCAAGCACGGTGATGATTGTAAGCTCACGCACGAGACGGGGCTCCAGACAGACCGTGAGTGATTGTGTCGGTTTCGTCTATAAATTGGTGGACGCGATCTGACGAAACGGCGTGTAGAAGTTGGTTCCATCGATCTCAAGAGCGAGGCTGTTCAAGGGAAAGGCCACGGGTCGCTATGACCGGCGAACAAAGGCACGAGTTCGAAGCGTGGCCGATCTGGTTCGCAGAGACGCAAGTCTAGCATTATCAAGGTGCCCGTCGCAGCCGCAGCCATAGCCTGAGTTACAGAGTCCGTCACATTCGCGGAGAGCCAACAACGTGCCTGCTGTTCCCATCGAATGGACTGAAGCGGCAGTGGGAAAGGAGAAGAGTGAGTAATCTATATCGTCTAAGTACTCGGGACGACCTGAGGTCGCCCGTGCATAGACGCACGCAGTCAATGTCGATGATCGTTACCTCGCTAACGCCTGTGGACGCATCGCACTCGAATGTACGTTTTCGCTGCGTTCGTTTGCCTGGATGTGGTGCTGACTCGGATTACAGCAGAACTTTAAGATTTTCTTTTCCTTCTTTCTTATTAATTGTTTACCGCCCAGCTCGATAATAGTTTTTTTTTCAGGCATCCTGGGATGACGACTAACGGTAGATGACAAGGAGGGAGCATGTTTGCATGCAATCCAACTCGGCTTCCTTTAACTCTTTTCTTCCCTTTTGTGTGCATTCTATTGTCTTTGTCG
The DNA here is from genome assembly GCA_038091575.1 of Leccinum subgranulosum. Classification (NCBI taxonomy): domain Eukaryota; kingdom Fungi; phylum Basidiomycota; class Agaricomycetes; order Boletales; family Boletaceae; genus Leccinum; species Leccinum subgranulosum. The sequence continues at coordinate 112,971 of JBBPOS010000002.1, read as the reverse complement.
GCGTGATTCCCGATCGACATCCGATCAATGGGCCACCTGTTCCACCACGCGTTCAATGCTTTGTTCTGGATCCAACACCAGGTCTACACGCTTTGACCCGTGGCCGTTGCGAGGATACAAAAGGGATGATCTCCCCGCAGTCCTACTACGATTCATCCAGTTGCCCTCACCTCTTTGAGAATGAATGACCCTTTCACCGTCGTTGGCCCCGAATCGGCGGCGTGTCACTACAACCCCGTCGCAGCATCGCTGAACCTCTGCCTCGCCGCGTCTATGGAGATCCACCATCACCATCACCACCACCATCATCATCATCACGGCGTCCTCGGAAACTGGCAGTGGCCTCAGCCTGGACCATTCCACGACGTCGGAGGATGCTGGCAATACCAATACCAATACATGGACCTCTTGCCACTCCTCGCCACACTGTGGAATGCATGCAGCAGGTAAGCCCATCCCTCTCAGCATCCAATTGTGTGGACCATACTCATTTTGCTTTTTTTTCTTCCCCACGTTGGTGTCGTGTGGTTTACCAGTCTTTCTTTCTCCCCAAGTTTCAAATCGCAGCCTCCCGCCGAAAGCTTCAGTTTCGGACCCCTTCGACGCGTCCTCGACGCTGGCAGTAGCGGATTGTTTCCCCTCCTCGAGTGTATGAATGCGACGACTGCGTTCAGTGACTCTGACTCGGTATGGAACTTGGACTTGCCAGGACCACACTCCTCGGACTCAGACTTGGGCTGGTTGCGTACCGTGCGAGCGGCAGTAACATCGTCGTCGGTGTGGCATGCGTTTGCGACGAGCAAGTCCCTGCAGGGTTTTTATTGTTTCGATGATGACTCGGATGTACGTGATTCAACGGCCCGGGGACGCCTCGCGGACTCGGGCCGTCAGGACGGCGCGTGGTCTTGGTGCGGCGACGCTTCCGTTCTGACGTCACGATCAACGGCCACACCGACGACGTGCGTGTGCGTGTGCGTGGACTCTGCTGAATCAGATCACGACGCTACTGTGCACTCGGACACCCTCCACTCGTCAGCTTCGTTCTGTCACTCGTCCGAGTCACTAGCAGATGCTGCAGCTTCCCAACCCCGACTCGGACGACACCTCGACAACGACAGATGCTCGAGGCCGATGTGGACGCAATGGGTTTGCCATGGTCACGGTCGTACCGCCGAGGATCGACATCCCGACTGGGACGCATGGACGGGCGTGATACCGGGTTCGGAACAAGACTCGGAGTCGGGACCGACGACGCACGAGGCGCGCGGCGTCGGCGTGCTCGTCAAGGCGCTCGTTCAGCAGAACGCAGGCGCTGCGTTGCTAGTAAGGACGATCGTATGCATCGCGTCATTGTTGTGCTATGTACACTCGACCTTGGTACTCGGAGAACGACCGTCTTCCGTGATCGGATCACGTCGAACGTCATGATGGACGACACGTCTCTTTCTTTTTTTTATGAATAGCTATTGTATTTATATACATATTTGCACTGAAATGACTGTAATCACTCTCGAGCATGAGAAATTGTATGTTTACACGGATAAAGTAGATGGTATATTTGCAACACGCAACTACGTGTCTCGGCGACAAGCCCCGCGAGGTGTAGCCAGCTACTCTGCCAAGGTTGCCCGTCGTATCTAACAAGTCCCACCCATACTATACTTAATCAGTATGTTAAATGGGTACGTCATGCATATCCGTCCTTTCTATCGTCGAAATCGTGCGTAGACGCGCCCATGGGCTTCATCGCAAGCGACATCGTGCTAGCCGAGTCCTGCAGCCTGGAATACGGTCCACTGCTCGGTTCACCCGGAACAACACCCGCTTGCTGTTTCGCTGCCTGTTGCCTTGCCAGCCGCTTGCGTCTGGTGCAGCATCGCCAAACGCAATAGCCGACGACTAAGAGGACGAAGACTAGGCATCCGAAGAGGATATATGGCCAACGACTGAGCACTAGTTCTTCATACTGCGCCTTCCTCTCTGCCTCGCTCTCGGGCGAGTGCTGTTCCTTCGATGCGGGCAACAGGGCGTACTGCGAAGAGTTGATCAGGTCCTGGCCGCTCAGTCGGACTTGGATGAAGTCATTGACCGCAGCCGTCTCGTTGGTGAGGGAAAGGAGTTGAATGTAAGGGCTATCCGAGCTCGAGCCGCCCTTGACCATATTTCCAAAGTTGATCAGTGTGTACGCATTCCGCACTATGAAGACAACCAGTCAACGGGGAGTGGGAACGAGTCAGGATGAGTCTGCCGTACTGAATGCCATGCCAAGAATCAGGTCGTATTCTCCCAGCAAACTAAAGGCTGAGCTGATGGGTTGAAACTGTCGATCCGTCAGAGATATGAGCAAGAACTCTTTGAGATGACTCACAGTCCCAACACAGGCAGGGGTTCCATCCATGAAAGTCGCTCCTGAATCGCTGGAAGACACGTCGAGCGGATGCACCGGATATGGTATACCACCAAAGTTGAACGTGAGATTAATCAACTGGCCACAAGGCACAAGCCATGCCTGTGATGATGTCGACCACTCTGCACCCTGTACGCGTCCATAGATGGCGTCGGACACGGAACGGGGGACCTGGGGATATGTGAATCCAGAATCGAGAATAGCAACCAACTGGCCATCGGGTGCCTTGGGCACAATCGAAGAGGATTGAATCGGCTCTCCGTCGGGACCGATGATGCCAACATTCTTGTCAGTCAATATCTGCCAGTGCTGATCCACGTCGGTAACCTTGTAAACTTTCTCCACAGCGAGCTTTGGCTGATTGGTGATGTTTTCGAAACCGGGAACGATGGAGGATATCGTGAATTGGCTAGTCAGGTTGCTACCTGGGTCGCCTTGACGGTTAAGCATCAACGTGATGTAGTTGTCGGTTGAGTTCTGTTCGAATATTCGGTTGATAGCATTGTTTCCAGAAGTTCCGCTGAGTTTCTGATATATTTTAGAATTGGAGTTGGGACCGAGTCCAAGAATTCCATCATATCCCTCGGAGTCGATGTTAGTAGAGAAAGATGATGCGTTTGCGACAAGGACTGTTGGCAAAATAAGCGTGAGAGTGGCCAAAAGTGTGTTGACTGACGGAATGCCTGGTCTTGGACAGTGTAGCCGTCGAACTCAAATGAAGCGGTATAGACGTTTCCTTTGGGTGTGAAAGTGAGGACGAGCACAAGGTTAGGAAGACAGGACACACCAGCGGCATTTCCGATAGCGTAGGGCATTGATAGGTCTTTGCCGGTATTCTGAGCACCGGGTACGGAGCCGGTCACCCACAAGTCAGCGCTGCAGACGAATGAGGGCTAAGTAACACAAAGGGATGTGAGATTGAATACCTTCCGGTGTCGAGCAAGACGGATATTTGCCTTCCACCGAGAGTGATATTGGTGTAATAAACAGCATTCTGTGTGTTCTCGACGGGAAGCACACCACTACTGTTCGTGGATGACTGACGTGGAAAAAGGTGACTCGAGAAAGAGCGGACGGTGAACGGAACCGAAAGAGCGAGTAAAAAGTGAATGGAGTGTAACGAACGCATGTGGCAAACTATTAAGGAGTAACTATGTGACTACATTTGGTCCCATGATGATACTATGCAGCACCTACTTAAACATATTTTTTATTTCGAACAGGTTCAATCGAAGGCGACTGCCGCCGAAACAGCACACATTGGTGACTAGTAAGTTATAGTACGGCATCCATTGCGCAGCGCCGCATGCCACGAGACGAGCTCGTGTTACTTGAACCTGCCTCGTTCACGGCAAAGTTATAATGAACGGGAGACACGCCTTCTTGGTATCTTCAGCTTCTCCTTTTCTTCATGGGGCTCTCCTTCTTTCTCTTGAGCCTCCTTGCCTTGGCCACCAGCGGCTATGCAGAGCGCTTGCAGCTCTCAGGTCGACTTGCGTCCCCCTCCCTTAGTGTCCACCGGAGGACTTCGATATCAGCAACTCAGCTGAGTGACTCTCAGAACATGGTCTATCTGACCAACGTCACCTTCAACGGGTCTCCATTTTCCATCACGGTCGACACCGGCAGGTAGACACCTTCCATCGCCATTATGTTATTTTTTTTTCACTTGTTTATCAATCAGTTCCGATCTTTGGGTGTCTCACACCATTCCCGGCGCTGTTCCGCAAAACTATCAAGCAGAAGTATCTTATGCGTCCGGCTCAGCTTCAGGTACTCCACTGTTTTACATAGCTTAGTGGTATTTTGCTAATACCGCCGGATGGTATCCAGGCGATGTCATGTCCGCTACCTTTGACTTCGCTGGATTTTCTATCGAATCGCAGTTCTTTAGTGAATCAAACTACATACCATTCACTTTAGCATGTCAACTCACATTCATTCAGTACAGGCATCAAATGCAAGCGCAAGTAGTTCTGATGGTTTAATTGGGCTTGGGCCCAGTTCCTTGTCGAGTGTGAGACTCGGAGCCGCAGCGTTGGGAGAGTCAGCTGCAGCCAACCCACCTCTAGATCGGATATTTACCTCCAATAGCTCACTCTCCCCTATGATCACGGTTCTTCTCCAGCGTTCAGACGATCCCGATGAACCTTATCCAGGAGATCTCACCGTTGGAGAAGTTTTGCCAGATTACCAAAACATTCTAAATCAGCCGCGGCACGCCGTCACCAATACTCCAGTACAAGGGAGCCAACACTGGCAGACCTTACTTGATGTCAACGGTATCATCGGACCGAATGGCCAGCCAATCCAAATCCAAACTCAAGTTACGGGTGCACAAACCCCGAATGCCACAGTCGTCTTCGATACGGGGTTTACGTTCCCTCAGGTTTCTTCGTGAGTGCCTATGATCGTATACTGTACGGGCTCTGATCGCGTATCCACAGTTCTGTTGCACAGGCATTGTACGGCGATGTCCCTGGCGCTTCCCTCGAAAATGTGTCCAATATCGGAGAGATCTGGGTCCTTCCCTGCGATCAATATGTCAACGCTACATTCCTTTTCGGCGGAGTGGAAATTCCCATCCATCCTCTCGACTTGAATTTCGATGGACTCGAATTACAGGAAAATAACCAATCCGTTTGTGTCGGTGCTGTGAGCGCAATTCTGCATTACACGTTGACTCTTTGCCGAATCTTTGTCAGTTCCAGCCATTTTCATTCAACATTGTGGAGGAGAATGATATTCTTTTCGACATGATTTTGGGAATGGCATTTTGTGAGTGTTCGTTCTTTTGCTCCCGCAATCACGTATCTGATGAGTTGTTGATGTTCCAGTACGCAACGCTTATATGCTGATCAACTTTGGTGATCTGCTGAACGGGGCCACTCCATCCACGGATACGGCTTACATTCAACTGCTTCCGCTCACGAATGCGACTCAAGCGGCGCAAGACTTTGCGAGCCTCCGCGGTGGCACTGGGAACAACACCTACACTTTAATTGGCTCTAACCACAAGTCTAACACTAACACGAGGTCCCCGGCTGCATGGTTGATCGCCATCATCGCTTGCGCTGCCATTGTCTTGCTTCTGCTCGTCACCGTTGTACTTTGCTGTTGCCGCCGCCGCCGCCGCCTCCAGAATGCCCCGCCGCCCGGCACTGGTTGGGTAGCTGATCTACCAAGCTACCAACGGATTCATGAACCATCACCCCAGGCTGCGTCTGAGATGCATATGGGTCCTGGCCCACTTCCTGGCTATACCCCTGCGTACTACAAGACTGCGTGGGATGCGCACTACTAGGTTACTGAGATATTTTTCCACCACATTTTTTGGGTAATCCTTCGCTTGTGTGCTTGCTATTTAAAAATACTTTTGTAAGGATCCCGGTCCGTCGGCGTGTCGACTAGCTCGATGATGTAGGATAAACGTGCAGGACGCGTGCGGGCTTGCACACTGACTCTTCACCACGTACTCCTTTGTAGACACGTTTCTCTCAGTCTTTGTGCCACTCGCTTAGCTGTACAGTATCAGTAGGGAACCCAATGGGCCTTGAATGTAAGGAAGATTTCCCCGCTCAAACCCGTTTGGCAGTTCTCGCGCTCGCCGTCGCCACCGCCATCTCGCCGCTCGTCGCTCAGATCATTCACCGCTTGCCGCCGGCGTCTCTTTGTCTTTATCCATTTCCCCATTTCTATCAAGCCACTCCCACTTCCGAGGACTTGCCCCTTTACCTTCATCCCAGGTTACGCCGTGTTGCCCATCTACAATACTGAAACACTGTTGATTTGAATGTACGTTGATTTGCATTGTTAGTGACACCTCTGTCGTGTGTCCCGGATTGTGCCGCTGATCAAGTGCCATTGAAACAATACGACCTTTATTAACTGTCTCTTCGACCGGCACTCTGTGGCTTTATCCTCCCCCAGGGGCCAGCTGGTCTGTCACCGGTACCAGCCTCCGTCCCCACTTCCATCGGCATGGTGATGCCTAGAACCGAGGCGCGAGCGACGACATCGGTCCACCGAGAAGTCGATCGGGGTGTCCGAAGGCACGAAAGTGTCCATGCAGCAGCATAGGATGTACCACAGGTTCGTCCAGCGCGATGACTAGCTTCATAGCACTCGATGAACCTGAGTACACCTTCAAACGCCGAGATGTTCCCCGCTGTTGCCTGATCTCAAGTCCCTGACGGGCAACGAAACCCGTGATCCTTGGCCGATGGACATGTTCTCCAGATAGCGGGGCGAGCTTGGCATCAGTTGGCAAGACCGTGCCGTGGGATCGCGCGCGCTATCCGAATCGTTTTCGACACCGATTGCGGAAGAACATTCAGCATAACATCCTTGCCGTACGCGGACACCTGCACATTATGGGAATTGGGGGGACGAGGCCTGGGCGCGCTGGTATGCCACAGTGATACATTCCTGTCGACACCTGTTTATGTACATGGGATGGCTTGGGGCGTGCACTTGGCACCGTTCTTTTTTCCCTAAGAAAGAAAAGAAAAAGTCGGTGTCTCCGGTTCTTTGATGGAGTTGGCAGCCTGCTGTGTCCGGGTGCCTTTCCACCCCCGCGGGCCGAACGGTCCCCAGACGAGCGGGGTAAGGGGGCCAGGTCACATCGTGTGGGGCCCATCCAGAACTGTATGATGAGGCACGGTCTTTTCACTCACCCGTGCTTGGCAGCGACTGGATCCGCCTTTTCCACTCTCCGTCGTGGCAACATCAACTTGAACCTGCATTACCCTTTTGGATCTGCCTTGCCGATAACAGTTGCCACGGTTTCAGCGATACTTCACGTTCGTCGAGTAGTACGCTGCTGTCAGTGTCGTCTAGCGCCTATCTGAGGGTGCAAATCAAAACAACCCTTGTCTCGGAGGTCTGTAGTCCAAGTCCTGTAAAGTCTGTAGTTTTGGTGACCTTTCTGTAGAACCCTACTATTCAGGAAAGGGTCGATTTGATGATCAGTGCCAGTAGATACCAGACGGGGAGAAATGACAGCTTGCGAAGACTTGGCCATTGTGTCACTGCAGGGTCCGTGGCGCGTCCGATAATCGCAGCGCTAACTGTCAAGGCTGTCAAATGAATCACATCATTGAATTCCCGTGAAGACGAAGAAGATGCAGAGAAGCTTTTACACGCTACATACTAAATCCCGGACTCCGGCGTAGTGCGCAAAGATTTCACCTTGAAGAGATATTTCTGCATCGATCCCCCATTACGTGCCCCAAGGGGACACCCGGGGGGACTTCGATCCAACGGCCTAGGCTGCCATATACTTCACCCCTTCTTTGCCGTTAACTTCAGCAGTATCAGTATCTGGGATCTTTTTTGACAAAATGGATAAGAGTGACAGATGGGACCACGAGGTTGGATGAAACAGTCAACGACGAGCCTAGACCGCGGAGTGCGTAAAGCTACGCCCTCTATCATGATAGTGCAGTCAGAAAATCCGAACTACGGCAGTGTTTTTCAAGTAGGCGTGATATTGAAATGGATACCTGGGCGATAAGCAAAAGGATGGTTGGTACACGGAGAAGAAAAACGAGATGAATTTCATGGTCCCTGGCCCTAGGGTCCCAAAAAAAAGTGGCTGGTTTGACACCAACTACGAAGATGCGATCTTACCAGCCGATGAGTCCATCATATTAACCACTCTCCGTCTTCAGTATCTGAGTCCTCGTTAGCACCCCAATGCCGCAGCGTGAATACATCTCCCTCGCCTTCTTCCTTCACGATGCTGCGTGCGCGTCCTTGTGAGAAACGCCTCAAAATTGATGATCGACCGATGCTACGCACTGATCAAACAAGGATATCGTCTCTGTTTCTTCATTGCCCGTTTCTTCGATTTCCTCGTGCAATGTCGGATGTGGACCCAACAACAGTGTCCTCAGGAAGCGAGCCGAGTCATAACGATTCAGCTCCCCTAACTTTCTCGGCTCGGATGGTGTCTCGGAAAGTTGCAAAGTTACGGGCGAAGAAGATGTCGGGCTGTGGAGAAACACATAACGTTCGATACCTGACGTGACGATGTGGAGAAGTGATGGGTGTATTGTGATGGAATTCACGATGGACCTATGCCCTAAGAACACAGCAAAAAAAGATCAAGTGTCCGTGTCGGGCTCGTTCTGACGATCATACCCACCGGTTAACCGGAAGAGTGGAGTATCTATTTGCAGCGGAACGTATCGCTTTGCCCATAGGCTTTCGGAGTAAGCTAAGAGACCCAGACGATAAAGCGATATCAATACATTACATTGTGGGTGTCGATGAACTCACCGCAAACGTCATTCCATTCATGTGACATCCACTCATCCGCACTGATTTCCTGCCTGGCCCCCCAAAGCGTATTCAGTTCTGGTATTTTCCAGACGTAACCCCTGAAGTCATCAGACCCCGCTCCGTACAGGATATCTTCGCTCATTCCGGGACCACCGAACGCCCCTGACTGGTTACGTTAAAGTAGCAGATGCATATAGACCCGCGAGAAGTCACCTTCATGGTGCATGAATTAGAGTACGTTCTTTCTCCGAAATTGACAGGTGACCCGTCGGGGTTATTTTTGCCCGTCAGCACCGCCAGAGGGTGAGGATCGGAAACGGCATAGATTGTCGGAAACCAGTGCTGTCCTAAAGCTCAGAAAAAGAATCACTCGAATTTCCGATACAAAAACTTACGAGCATCGTCACCGCCAGCTTGCTTCCTATTGAATATTTTAGTCAGACTCGGCCACGGACGCATTAGTGTGCGGCTGCAACTGACCATCACGATCAAAAGCAATACTACTGCTTTCGGGGTTGCTTAGATAGCTCAAAGACCGTTTGGACAACTTTGTGTTGTACTTTGGAAATTGACTCAGCTGACCAACGTGCGGAAATAAACGGCATCAGAGTGTTCACATTCTGTACGATCCCTTCATTGGACCTATTAGATAACGGGCCGAACGCCATCCGGGTGTCGCGAAGACAGACTTGACCATGAGAATCGCTTGTGGCGAAGATGTGCTCCATGAAAGGATGTGTTTGAACGCCCGTAAACTCTGTCGCATGCTGGATGATCCCCTGTGCATGTGACTGCCTCCTATCAACACGTGCATCATGAAGGATGATCTTGCCATCCTCACTTAGCACCACGGGAACGATCAGAGAATCAGGGTAAATGCAAATTCATGAACTCAAAGCGTCGTACCTCGCACTAAGGAACATTTCATCTTGATGAGGATGCGCACTCACGCACCGCACGCTGTCCTATGGACATTATGATTGGGTTGATATCGCTGATAGAAGCAAGCTGCCTCAGAAAGAATGCTGGCACTTACATCATGGCGCCGGTAAACGTCCTGAGCGGGATACGTTGCCAGGCTAGAGCCAACTTCCAGCCTTGATACGTCAAACCTTAGTACGAGCGAGTCTGCGCCGCCGCTATGAACATTGGAAACGAGATCTTTGGCAGCGAAGACGACTTATATGCGGACCTTATAAGATATTGGTTGGTTGCAGAGAAGTCGAGAGATAGCACATTGCCCTACAAGCCGTTATCGTCTGGATGAGCAACCCACATATCTCCGAGGAGACGGATACGAACTGCGGGCCCCGCGTAGGTCTGCGACGGGCGGTACACATCATCCTGATTGAAGTCCCAAAGTTGGACGCGAAAATCTTGGCAGAAAAGCGTATTGTGCAGTCAGCTTGTTTGCAAAGCATCGACGGATTTACCGTCCCCAGCACTGGCCAACCATCTCCCCCCATTCCGAGAGAAAGAAAGACTATTCACACAGGACTTGTGGCCCACCAATTTCCTATCAGGTCGCGGTGCTTTGGCTCCTATCAGAAGCCGGGGTACTATTAGATTGATGGGCATACCTGGAGAACGGAAAGCCGTTGGCACACGTTCTCAACAACAACTCCTTTCTCGTTTGTTCGATAGCACTCGAGGTCAGATTACTGTCCACAATGTGGATTGAACGCGCCCCGCCGGAGCGCATGAGAGTCGTGTGAGAAGTTGGTGGATCGAGGCGGAGTTCTTCGACTTGAAGTTGTCCGGGCGGCTGCGATTGCCACGAAAACTCGACGCAAAGATACAGTCCTGCATTCATACAAGTCTCGAGAAGAATGGAGACCGATGACTAGATACATGGAATATTAAGACTACATAAAATACGTCCTCAAGATGCCTGATCCCTATATACGTGACGCATCTATGCGAAAAGAAAGATACCTGGATGTGGGAGCTCTAAAAGTGAATTCTATGTCAAGGAGAGAGGAGGTTAAAATCGCTGCGTGAGTGATGTGTGTGTAAAAGAATGAATGGTGAGGAAGAGGGCAGCAGGGAATGGATAATGGATGTGATGTCTCGATGGGACGATGGGAGAAACATGTTAAAGACGATGGCATGAAAGAGTTAGACCAATTGATCGATCATATGCATGAGTTGGGTTCGTCACCGAACGATACGGGTAGCCGCCTCGAACTCTCGGAAGCCAGGGAGTTCAATCTTGGATGCCTTTTTCTCTCGTGTTCCCTCGTCGTCCGAATTACAACCCAACGGGTCCTTCAGAGACGTCGATTTGAGCTTCAGGGGCGGTAGCGTGATGGGCGGAGAACCCGAACGAGAAACAGGAACAGAAGCCGAAGATAATGTGTTCGGATTTACAGTTGCGCCTGGCGAACCGTTTCGCTTCACCGTTTTTGAGGATGGCCAAGACGTATTGCGCAGAGGTCCCGACGGATTAATGGGAGTCATACCGAACGCGAGGCGGACCGAATGAGCAAGATGGTGTCCATTAGAAGCAACGGCTCCGTTGTTGGCGTGACTGTGAGGCGGTGAAGCGGGGCGCGAACATGATGGGCTCTGTGTTATGGGCGCAGTCTCAAACGTCGGGCGCGCCACGTATCCATTATTTTGTAGGGAATGAGTGAAACTCCCCGGACTGCTCCCACTACTGCTGCTGGGTCCGCTCGAGAGCTGCGGCGTCGGTAGAGAATAGAGACTTCGGTCACCTTGTACAGCAAACGACAAATGGCCAGGGTAGGTGTGTACATGCGGTAGTGCGGCCATCTGTGAGACCTCTCCCGAGCTTCTGTTACGAGATGAGGGCCCAAATACACCCTTTGAAGCCGGCGGACTTCCCAGAATACTAGATCCTCTAGAGCGCCGACGGTGTCCGTGGCCCTCGATGGGGCTGACAGGCCCGTCGTTTTGGACGTGCGCATGTGCAGGGGGCAACAATATGGGGGACGGCGCTCGGGAGGGATTTGTCGAATGAAGGTCGAGCGTGCGAAGCGGCCCGAGGAACGGGCTAGCGGAAGGCGTAAACGAGAACTCGGGCTTGATAGCCGAGGCTCCCTGGGGCGAAACTTCGGCAGAAGTGCCGGGAACTGGGTACGATACTCGCGGACGCATGAACGATGGGTGCGATGAATGTTGTGAGGCCCGATGAGGTGGGATAGAGTCTGAGTCTGAGCTAAGAGGCGAAGGAGAATCGTCATGGGTAGCGAGGTGGCGGTATACGGGTGGATGGGATGAGTGTAATGGATAAAGGGGCGGGCCGGGGCCAAGGGTTGTTCGTCTATTCACTGGTTCAGGGATAGCGGCAGAACGCGACGAGTCCAAAATTGGACGGGCATCCTGTTCCATCGGGGTCATTTGCCAGGCAGGTCCGCTCATTCTCCTTTTGGCTGGATTGAACTTGTCCAAGGTCCTGCCCGGATCTTCTTCTGCCGACCAGTCTTTTGCGCCCACAAAGCCGACGTCGGCGCTTGCCCTTTTCAGGGATAGACCACTGTGGAACGGCGTTGAATCTGGACTCGTCGTAGCGCTCTTGCTGGTCCGACCGCGAATGTAGATGACCTCTGTGCTGCGAGCCTCGTATTCGGCGCGACGGAGGGCCTCTGCATGCCGAGCCTCGTATGCGGCCCGCCTTAGTGCTTCTTCGCGCTCAAGGGCGTAAAGTTCATCCATCGCCACGCTGGACAACGTAGAAAACGCGGAAGCATTTACGAGCGGCAATTGGGTTTGCGATCGTTGAGGTTGGTGAAAAGTCTCATATGAGGTGGGTCGGGCGTAGGATTCCCCCTGTAAGTCCAAGTGGTTAGTAAAATTATGTAAGGTTGTGGGGAACCGACATGGGGGGCTTGGGAGCGGGGTTTCCGCGAACAAGAGGGGGAAAAAAAGGGAAAGAAGGCTGCGCACCTCATCGTCACTGTTTGCTCTACTTCTCGCTTTCTTCTTCGCTCTTATGGTTGAGGACTCTTGAAGGCGACCATCAGTTCGACTGAAAGAGTGGAGACTGATGCCTGGTTCGAGATCGTCAGGGATGGTGTTTTCATTCTTGGTCTTGGGTTTGCCTTTGGTAGCATGGGTGGAAACGGCGGCGTTGTTGTGGTCGTTGTTGTGTATTCGGGAATGTCGTGTGAGTTCGTCTGAACGGGAAAAACGCTTCTCGCAGGAGGGATAGGTGCAAACGAAAGGCTTTTCACCGGTGTGAGTACGGATGTGACGAGTCTGAGGAAGAGTGATCGGGGATCAGAGCGCAGCCATGAGAGATGAAAGGGACCGACCTGGTGTTCAAGCCTGCTGAAAGCGCGACCACAGAGTGGATATGGACATTTGTAAGGACGTGGGGTAGCCTTGTCTTGGGAAGTGGGAGGGGGCGGGGCGGAGTCCATGGATATGATGGCTGAGAAAGTAGCAGAGAAAGGAATCGAGGACTGAAGAGGAGAGATATAAGTACACATGAGCGAGGGACCCTGGAGGGAAGGGAGAACACACGATGATGTAAGAGAGGGGGGTGAAAACGCGATATGTTTCTAGAGGCGGAGTCTTGGAGATTTATCAGAAGGGAGAGAGCATCCGACCGGTTGCGGAAAGAGAATCGAAGACGAGAGGAAGACGGTGCGTGTGTGATATTACGGCGTAGTTGGAGGTATGAGATAGGAATCTATAGATGGTGACCAGGGGTGAAAACTTGTGGAGAAGCAAGGAGGAGTAATAAGTAGGGGAATACAGTCCGGGGTACCTTGAACCGGGCACAGTTAATTGAGACTCTGGAGAAGTTCGGGACGATGGGAGGAAAGGAAAGGAGACACGTTGCGTAGAAAAACAGTGACAGGGATGTCGTAAAAGGGATGCGCAGCCTCTGAACGACACCCTCGGGGACCTGCAAAACGTGGATGAGGCGGGGTCGAGATACGAACGTGGGGAACAGTCCGGGTTTTCGCGTGGGGTCGGTTTTGATAGGCTGTGTGAGCGGGAAAGGGTCTAGATCGTCGTCCGATGAGCGGGAGGGGGCGGGAGGCGGGAGGCGGGTGTGGTGGTCGCTGTCAGGGTCGACAATGGCGATGGTTTAAAAGGGGAGCCCACCTCTCCCTCCGTTGCCCGTATCGGTCCGAGATTGGAGAATTGCCGAATAAAATAAAATAAAAATCAGAGTGAATAATTTTTTTACATTACATAATATGCTTCCTTCTTCCCCAACCCCCGCATTGCAGCAGTACCTTATCTTGCCTTATCTAGATTACCCCGGCCTAGAACTTCGTCCACACATCACGGCTCGGTGGCGCGCTTTGCCTGCATTGAGTCCGAAACAATCCAATCCAGTCATATGTGTGCCATACGCCCCCGCCGCCTGCACAGACAACCCCCTCTGACGACGCCGCGCTGATTCTCCGACCCTAGCTAGCCGAGTCCTTTTTTTCCACCCAGTGAGAAAGTCAAAACACGGGATGACGTTTGAGACAATACTGTAATCCGCATCTCCACCATCCCCGTCCAGGGGTACACCTATAACGCAAAAGAGTGTGACGGACGTGCGTGATTTGGACATATTAGTACTGTATCGGATCGCACCACGGGGATTGACAGAGCCGTATCATCTGATACGCTTGATAGGACAGATCACCCTGGAAAATGGCCTGCGTTTCACGGCGTTGTGATGCTTGTCCGCCGCGATTCGTGCGTACCCCCAAGTCGAGGGCGTTGGCGCACGGGCCGACGCCGTAGGTAATTCTATTGGCTCACCCGCTCCACCAGCATGAGCCGCCTTGCCAGCGCTCATCACCATGCACTCCGTAAGGCCTGTCGACTTGGCGGCTTGGCACTCCCCGCGCGCGTCAGGTCGTGTGCTCGGCCGCCTTCATCCCGCTGATCTTTGCAAGAGCCTAATAATAGTAAGTCGTTTGACGGAGACCAGACCCTCCGTTGCCACGGCCCTCGGCGAATCCCGGAACAGAAATCTAACTCGGGTACAGACGCGTTTCTTCTGCATGTTTCCCCAGTCATCAAATTCTTGCCAGACGCTTGGAGTTGCCTCACGCGTTGCCCAGAACGTGCGATGAGCTTTATATTTATCCAGGCCAGGCCGAAATCGGCAACAGTGCGCTGACTTATCTCCAAACTTCAAAGTCGTACTACTGCTATGTAGATTTATCATTGGCTATGGCAGTCCACCCTACAGACTCACTTTCGTATACAGCATTGTTGCTGCGCTGGTCAGATCCGCGGAGTACGTACGTTGCGTGACCACAAAGCTCGTACATTGATAGGTTTTACTTGCCGGAAGCAGTTGCCTGACGACACGACCCCACTCGTAGGTAACTTCGCGTCCTTCCATTCCATGTACCTCACTGATCACATGTTTAGAGCCATCTTTGCACGGCTCCGTGCTCGCCATGATTCACCCCAGGAATGTAAGTACTTGGCGACTCCGCGCCAGGAACGCCATGAAGAAAGAAGGTGCGACCACCGAGGTACTATCGGTCCTTCATAGCTAGTAGTATAGCCTCGCTCTCAGACTCGGAGACCCCAGCTCAATTACGGCGATCAGCTCATCTCCATCCCGTCCTCCCGCCCTCTTTGCTGCCACGCCGGCCGGCCCGCCTATTTTCCATCCGCCGTTTCTGTCGTCCCTAAGACAGGCCCGTCCGTTGTGATGCAAAACAGCGAATTCAGAACGCGGGCACGTTCGTTGTATGTATCCCGCCACAACTCGGATGTCCGACACGTCGGCCTCGACGGAACTAGGGCATGCGAAACACTTGAATGCGCCATACCCGCGAGAGCTGATATTACATGACAAACATTCTATTTTGACCCTGCTATTGTCACATCGAAATGAAGGAAGAAACCCCGGCCCCACTGCTCGTGCCATATCTATCCCTCGCCGTTCGCTCATCACATTCACCCTGAACTTGGAGCAGGGTTCGGGCGTCATCAACTATTAGCCATCTTCCGTCGCTCGTCCGTCCACCGCGCATGTCCATCCGATGATCAATCTTCTACTACGCGCGGACGCAACGTTGCACCACTCTTTGCGAACAGACCCCGTTGGCCTAAACTCAATGCAGTGGCGGACTGAATGGACAATAATAAGCTGTCTTGCTCTTCGAAGAAATACGTGGCAGTTTCAAAGTTCAGGGTAAACAAAGTTCGCCAATTTGTCCTCTTCCATTGTCCTTTTTCAGCCAGAGTCAGGAGGCTTCCCAGCTTATCTCCCAGCTGAGCCTTCATCTCGCACACAAAAGCAGGAAACCGATTGCCCGGAAATGAGCGTTTTGGGCTTTACGTGATTCCAGCGCAGATGGCGTGCTAGCTAGACGGCGCGCCCACTCAGATCAAGGGCCTGAAATCGGATCCTCGAGTCATTGCTCGCCAACACGACGTCCCAACAAATACCGAAATAAGATAGTTCGGGTGGATACAGTACACGGAACTCGGAACCAATGCTGATAGTGACATTGCAGCGTCAGATCGACATTCACCGTCGCCTTGTCCGTGTTGTCTGGAATTTCGATGTCTCCCTGCGCAATCGTCTGTGCTCACCAAGTTCAGCAGACCGAAGCATCGTAGACATGTATCGCAAAGAAGCACGACACACCTGCTCGCCCTTTCTTTCTCGATCTCCCTTCTTTCCACTTCCTCTGCGCTCAGCACCTCGAATCGTGTCCTGAATTCCTGAGCCTCTGACCACTCCCTCCACACACTCTTCAGGGTTTTCGGACCTCTCCCATCTTTCGGCGTTCGTCCCCATCCTCCGAGGCCAAGACCCGTCTTGTCTTTCATCACCACGCCAATGCCACCTGCTGAAGCGCCTGCACCCGTCGCGGGTCCATCGGTCGCGGAGGATGCCGGTTCGCGTTCTCCAGCCACCACACCCCATTCTATGGCATCTTTTTTGTGTTTCATGAGCTCCTCGTGCACTGCATGTGCAATGAGTGGAATTGCTTCGCCAGATAGCCCAAGTTCAGCACAGAGTTGCTGTGAAAACGCCTCTGGCGTCAAGGGTGAGAGAAGATCCCATTCAATGTGGTCGAGGAGATGATAGGTAGCTATCTGTACGTCAATCTATGTGCGATGCACCAATGTTGCTTAGTCAGTGATCCTTACATTGAGCACATGTTCGATTAGGGTCAACGCAGTGGGAAGACGAAGCGAAACGAGGACGATAGAAGACACGACACTCACACTGAGTATGACTCTGCACTCGGGAATTTCTTCGGAACTTTCAGCCTCCTTATCTGCATGTTTGTGAATGTGATCGTCTACACCGAGATCGAGCGAAGCGACACCCTCGTGCTCTTCAAGCTGTGCCCTAATTTGATTGGCGACCGTCTCAGCCCAAGGATTGATCGGCAAATCTAGGTCCATGCAAAATATCTTTGCGAATGTCTCCGGCTTGATCAATGTTTCATAGAGGTTCCAGACGAAACAGTCTCGAACCCTGAGCGTCTCGGTCTCGAACTCGACACGAATCGGAACAAGGGATGTGCGTTTGTGAGCGTGGGTTTCAAGCGCACCCATGGATCTGTACATTCCGTCATATTAAAATCGATAATCGATGTGCCACAGAAATGGACCCTCGGATATCGCAGTTTCCATTGAAGAAAAAGATATGGGAGAAGACTCACGGATATTCGTGGGCAGTGGGGGCAACAGGTTTGGCCTTAATGAATCGGGACGGAGGGATCATACCCAGATAGCTCTGTTCCAGCTCCGCTTTTTCTGTTTGTACTGGTTTCAGCTGCTGAAGTTGCAATAGTTGGGGCTGAGGTGTCGATAGCCCGCTCCCAGAATGGAAGACTGACATTCCACTTCCCAACCGTGTTCTGGACTGCCGTAGGGTGGTTCGGGTGCCTCCACTTGCCACAAAGTCAGAGTCATCCGAGTCGATGGCACCCGCGTCGGGGAATTCGTCCCCTGATCCAGGTTCGGCGTAGTTAACCATGCCTCCGCGACGTGTGGATGTGCGTGCAGTCGTGGAAGAAACATTGAGGATAGGCTGTACTAGGAGAGACGTCCCTGTGCGGAGACGGGAAGGGTAGGTGGAATGCAGCGCTTGCGTGGTCACGGGGAGGGGGTGCGGGGGCGGATTTGGCGGCGGTGGCGGCGGGGCGGGCGCTGCAGGCACCGATGCTGGGGGCGGCGGTTGGTACACCGGGGGGACGTAGACTGGCGGGGCCGGTGCCACGGGCGTGGCTTTGGCGGCACGGAGGCGGGAACGCGTCCCAGTTTTAGGCGTCGTCGTCGTCGACCACGTGTGAACATTTTTGAGGTAGGCTGAGAAAAATGTCAGCGGAGCCAGACGTAGCATTTGGATACGAGCAGACCTTTGGATGGAGCAGCCTGCGCACCCGTCGCGACGTATGGTTGGAACTGGCTCGTTGCAGCGTTGGACAATTGGGTGATTGTCTGCCTGAGTTGTGCATCTGTGAGACTGGTCATGTTCGTCGTGGGGTACGACGTCGACGCTTGCGGCGTCGACGGTGCGTCGGTCATCGTTTAGCGCAACGGCGGCGATGTCAGCGAATTCGCGAAAGCGAAAGGCGCATGTTATGTAATCAATCTTCTCTACCGCGTTGCCAACTCTGCACTTTCTCCAGGCCTGTTGTCAATGCTGGCGCTACTCAGGAAGCAAAGGACTTCCTTCTCTCCTCTTGCACGCGCATGCTTGAGATACCATTCAACCTCTACAGGGCTAAACGAAGAGCTAATCCAAGTGTTGACACGATGTGAGTCTCGCCGTCAAAATTGTAAAATGCTAACGAGTGCTCTAGACATGGAAGAGGAGAAAGCTTCAACGTCCTCTAATTCTTACAAGGTGCGAGCCTTCTCGAGAGCGATCACCGCCATTGGTCAGTTTCCCGAGCAAGTTCGGTCCGTCGAGCAAGTCAGTCATGCAAGTTCATCTTTGTATGCGCTGTTTTCGTTGGTCTCATGCTCTACTCCAGCTCGAAGGAATAGGTGTGCGCATCGCGAAACGTATAGACGCTTACCTCTCTGGAACATCCTATGTCCGTGGGTCATTCACCTCTAGCTTCATTCCACACCTCAGCCCTACGGGCTACAGAAACCACCCACGCCATCAAGATCTAGGAAAGCTAAAAACACAGATCACTCTCTCACGGAGCGCTCCAGATCTAAACCTCCAAAGACCCTTGACGAGCTACGCCGAGAACAGGCGGTTTCCTCGTTGTCGAGTATCAGTGGTATAGGGTATGCATATATACATTTTTTTTTTCATCTACCACATTTCATTCTTTGTATGCAGGAGATTGAAAGCCAACGCACTCTATGATGCAGGTTGTAGATCCCTTCAGGATCTCAGGGAACCTGAATTCTTCCGAGTGCTAAGCCGTCCCCAACAAATTAATGCACAGTACATGATTGGCCTCGATCGTCATGTATCTCAAGAACAAGCATCAACCGTCCATGCAAGTGCCGCATTATTCTCGCTTTCCTGCATTGGTAACTCAATTTGTTCCTCGCAACAGGACTTTGTGACACAGAATATTTCATCTAAATATACTATCTTGCTGAGCGGTGACTTGTGAGCCTCGTGTTCTTGCGCTCCGAGGTTATTCTCATATGTCTTTCAGCCGCCGTGGAGCAGCCAGCGCTCCACACATTGTCCTTATTGTCCTACACCCACAAAGTGCTGGCATTTTTCCACCCGAAGGTCCTCTCAGTGTTGATTATACCTTGAGGCAAAGGTCTAAATATGACGTCATACCCTCTCCGTTTGCAAGTCATCCCGAGACCAAGGTCAAGTCCCAACGTCTACCAGACACTGCCACCTTTTCGACGGAAATTATCTCGCCACTCGAGTGCCGAGGACTTATTGCTGCTACCATCAGTGCTGGTGCCCAAAAGTGGGATGGGATCGTCAGAGTTCCTGAGCGTGCCAAGTGCGAGACAGCCGGAAATGGGTGGAATACAAGGGCAGATCGAATTCAAGGCGTGCGAGAGCGTGATGGCCACTTTTTTAGTGCGGAGATATAGTGAGTTCGATCTGTGAAACACTTTGTGCATCATATCAGCGACTTACTAGCGTTAGCTATGTCCCGCGCCAGTGTGCAGGTGCAGCTTCCATAGCACTGACAGGCGACCTCCAATTCAATGTTGCTGTGCGGAAAGCTGCATCCCGACTTGGTTTGCGTCTGAATGAATATGGGTTGTGGAGATGGCTAGATGCGGCCATAACGACACCCATTGATGACATTGGCAAACAAAGGAGTATCGAGCAGCATGGTGGATACTGGGAGCTGGTTGCCAGCGAGAAGGAAGAGGATATCATTGAGGCGATTCAAATGGAGTGGGTTCCACCGAAAAGAAGGAATTTTGCGAATCTAGACGTTCCTTCGAGGAAACGGAAGGTAGAGGATAAGTTCTAATTGATGCGCATCTAATATGTTTAGGTTTGGCCGAAGAAATTACGTCGTACTAATTGTAGGGAGTGGTATCCTAGTACCATATGCTCCTCGTCCTATGGCCGGGAAGGATTTCCACACTCTCGATCCCCTCTACCCTGTCTTGCCCCGCCTCGATTCCCTTCGCCAAGTCCCAAAGGTAAAAATCAATCAACACACTACTAACCTCTTCACATGGTGCTCCCCCTCTTAGCCTCAGAATCTCGTCCCTCATCCGCTCGACGCTTATGATACTTGCTGCTCGTAGACTGATCTCCTCGTCAGACCCTGGGGGGATGTTCTCGCCGTTCAGTAACTTTTCCCGAAGCGACGGCGGATACACGAGTACGCCAAGGTGATGGAGGATCTGGGGAACACGGTAGTCTGCAAACATGGTCAAGGAAGATATACGAGCGCCGGGATCGTTCGGGAAGATAGGATGCGGGGCAGAAGGATCTGCCGGGAAGAACGCGGCCCATGTTTCGGCAACAAGAATTTGAGCGCGTTTCCAGAAACAGACTACGTGACTGCAATGAGAAGAAGCACGCTGAATAAACTGGGCACGTACCCCGACATCCTGCGAGGGATCGCTCATCTCTGAAAGAAGGAAAGGCGTCGGCGACGGTCTGGACGAGCTCCAGTGCTGTTCCACGGCCCTGTCGGGATCTCTGGAAAGCGGCCAAGAAGCCTGCGTACGATCCGCCAAAGTTCTGTACGCTTCTCACTCAAACAGTGGTCGATCAGGGCCCGAATGACGACATACATTGCAGAGGATGGAGCCAACTTCTCTCATGATTGCAATTCGCTCTTTGAGCAACGGCATGTCTTCCTTCGACACCGACGCGGCCCGGAAAACGTGCGCGATCAATGCGTCGGGACAGAGCGTCTCGGAAGCGTAGAACAACGGATCCGTAATCGGAATATTTTCTTCCAGCGCTGCACACGACAGAAACGAGCGTTTGAATCACTAAAGCTCGCTTGCAAAGATGCCGATGGGCCCACCTCGATTCAGAGCAGCGACGAGACTCCAGTATCCCGTGTGGACAACCCGCGTCTCCGTGTGCCAACCCGCCCGCCATTCGACTCCGTATCGCTCCGAGCTACATTTTTCCGACCAGAAACTGAAGTTGAGCGACGAGATGAGAAATATCCAGTTGAGACACTCTTTCGTGAGTGGTTTCCAGGCAGAGTAAGGTTCGGGAGGACAAATGTGTAGAGGATGAGTCCGCCATGTTCGTGGAGTGTACGACTCCTCGAGCATCCTGTATGAGATCTTGGTGTGCGCTTGGCCCCTGAGCACCACAAGTAAAAGGGGAACACGCACATATTCAGCAGCTTTCTTTACCCCATCTTTGCTGATTTGCACGATGTTTGTTTCCTGATCCGACGTCTAGAGTGACATTCACAAAGCAGCAAAGCGATGACTTACCGCGAGTGCGTATTCGCAGCTCGTGACGACCGGGTTGACGAGCACTTCAGGTCTGGACATCGGCTTTATGGTACGTTCGTTGCATAGCGCTAGTATGCATGCGGCGGGGTCGATTGGACTTGCGACTGACAACATATCGAGTGTCTCTTAGCCGTTCTGGTTCGATGAATGAGACAACTCGAATTGTTGGGAGGCGTTTCGGTTTTGTCGGTGCTTTTCCAAAAAAAAAAAGAATTACGTCACAAGGTACAAAGTTCAGTACATAGCGACTTTCGTAATGTGTGAAGTCAACAAGATCATCGCGTGTGCTGTCAGCTCGTTGTATAAGCGTGAATTCAAAAGTCTACCAAGGTTGTCTACTTAGAAACAGAAAACTACCCTTGTTGGCAATCGCAATGCAATCAGCAGACCACTTTGCCTAACTTGTTCGTTGCTTTTCCCTCCAATCATAGCTCTCAAATGCAAGCAAATCAGGAGATTAAGACTCATGAAGTTTCTTCCTGCAATTGGTTCGACTCGTAGACGAGTTTCACAACGAGTTTCCTCCACCGTATGTACCACAATGTTTGCCAGGCAGACAGCAAGATCCGAAACGGCACGACCAGTCGTCCCCGTCCGATAGAATGTATTGGCACGGCAGACGTGGGAGTCGGTGGGACGTGAGCGCGCGAGCTGGCCCGACTTGGCATGGAGACGGCGTCGTTGAACGTTTCAACTTCCGGGTTGACACGGATAGTACAAGGATGTCATTCCAAGCAAGTCCAAAGTCCCTCAGTACAGTAACGGAAATGTAGAAAAAAGAATTAAGTTAGAAGGTTAGCCTTTCAGTTATAGATCTCAGATCGTGATAGGCGCCCACTAAAATTAATCTTGGGCGCTTTAGCTCTCAAGAATCGGCATTTCTGACGACACAATCAATGCTACAAAGCCAGCGGGCTGAAAATAGAAAATATGGTACAGTATAGAATCAGGGTGACCTCCCGGTTCGCCCCTACTTGCTCGATTGAGAACCTCGGCGGAGGGGAATGCCCTTTTCTCCGCGAAGAACCTCTTCTCCCTGCTCTTTGACGTTGGTTTGACTAAACACCTAGTGGAATTGACTCAAATGAGCACTTCCTCGACAATACGACAACGCTGCAACTCACTGTGCCACGGATTATCTTCATGGCGTGCGCAGAGATGCGCCGATCAGCAAATCCATGTGACCGAGGCAATCAGTCCGGCTTACCCTCGCATACCCTAGCGTCGAACCCAAACTGTCAGGAAACTCCTGGGCGTGTGATTACGGCACGGAGAAGACTAACCATACACTTGCTCCTTGAATGTCGGACTTCTTGGCGGCAGGTCGACCACGTTGATGTTCGGGTCATTTCGGTCGACCTCAGATGGTTTCTTGATTTGATCTGCTGGCACTTCGTTTCTGTCAACCAGAGGTACGGAAGCTGGTGGGATGGATCTTAGTTTCTAAAGAGGAACGTGATGTTCGTGTATGCCACACACACCCTGTTGGGGCGAAGTATCGGATGCAGCTGGCGGGCCCGCGGGAGAAGACGGCATCGCGGGTACACGCTCAGGTTGGTTGGACTCGGCGGGAAGTGCGACGTCGGTGGTGTTGGTTGGAGGAATCGATTTGCTAGTACTAGTAGCCATGATGAATCTGCTCAACGTTCGCCTCCACAGAAATTATATGCTGACATACCCACGTGATATGACATCATCACAAGAAATTGCATTATACTGTACAAACGTCAAGTAGAGCATCGGACAGTGTGATATATCATTACTTGAATGGCGAGGGTCACCAGTAACGTGTCCGTTTCCAACGGTGTTCCGAGGAAGCGATGATCTAATCCCGGGCATCTCGTTGCAACAAACAAGATAAACTGAAGCTTATTTTGTCGGCGAAGTGGGCATATCGCCATACGCATAGGGTGTCTTAGGTACGGCGACGAGCTCCTCGGAAGGAGACAGGGACGGCGCTCCAGGACCCGCAGCATCATCGTTCCAACGATCCGTAACTAGTCGAACGGGTACAACCATTCTGAGCTCCTTGAAGGGTGATTTGAAGAGGTCGGGGGGCGTCATAGCCAGCACCAGATAATCCTGCAAGTGGTTTGAGTTCAATGGCACCGCAATTGCATACAAGTAAGATGGATATACCCGGACGGAGAACCCACTGGCCCTGAAGCCCCCCACTGTGATATCGTTGCAGATGAAGATGTCACCGGAGAATGCTATCCACCCAGCTCCCGTTCCCTTCACGCAGCATCGATTGAATGATATATCAAACAGCGATTGATTTCAGCACGCACAGCATTTTTGAATGCACCTTCACCAATACAATCTACTCGCCAAATATCTGCTTTAGTACCAAACATCATAGCATTGCTAGAACGCTGTTCAGAACGTTGAAACCCCATCGTTCCATTAGTTAAAGCTCACCGAACATCCACCGACGTCTGTCGCATGAGTTGAATACGTGTGATCTGTCTCTTCGGAGCGACCAGACCAGCCACAGGACCAACTTGCGCGAAGGTGTGCAAGGATTCGGTGTCGGAGTGGAACGATAGGTGGAACGGGATGGGTTGGCGAACACAGAATATTCGTGTTGTGGGGATGTAAAACTATCTCGACAATGTTGTGACCGCGTGAAATTAATATTGGCGAACGAACCTTGACTACCACATCTCGAACGTCTTGTTGATTAGCTAAAACAGTGGAAGAAAACAACTTCCAATGTGGACTTTCGGTGAAACCGCAGTTTAGTGATGTCGCCACGAGAGGAACAGGTATCGATGCGGATGGGCGAGAATGAGGGAGATACAAAAATGGCGTCGAAACAGTCCTACAAAGGATGGACGATGTAAAAGGGAGCGACACGCGCGCCTACATAACGTACCAATCGTCTTTACGAAACAATATCGTGGATTTCACCATACTTGAGACATCATTAGGCTTGACGACCATTACGGTCACACTGTATGTGACATGTGCCCGAAATCCCGGGAGGCCCGTGAGATGAGCCTTATAACTTGGCGGCAAAAGCTATTGCGCCAAGTGAATATGGATGTCGCCTTGAAACCTAGTCAATCACGTACATACGTCTCGTCTCTATCGGAATACGTTGCGGGAAGCTTAATGTTGAATCGTAGTGAGCGAGGACAAGGAGTGTCTCGGATCCTGTCCTTGATCCAGAGGATGTTCCTGCTCAAAAATAACCCATGAGTAGTCGTCCCGCCCTCTGCAATTTCTTCCAGCTTGAGACTACCCTCGACCTAGAGGCAAGTTCGTGAGCATTCGTGTCGTGTGAGAGGAAGGGCCGACTGGCCTGCACTTCTACGCTGGTAATTCCTTCGGTCTTGCTGATCTCCACTGTGCCTTGGACGGAGGCGCCGAGACCATAAACAGGGAGCGGAGTCCGATCGTCCTGGTCAATCAATCTGAGACTCAAGTTGCCGTTTTTCGTCTGCTTGACAAATAAACGAGGTGGTCTGTTTGGCCGGAGTCGAGGATCGAAGGCCAGGCGGCACTCGCGACTCGGAGCTTGCGGGGTCACAGTGTAAGCCGGCGAAAGGGGGGACGATGGAGGGGACATGGTCGTGCGTTGGCAAGACGGAAAGGATCCAGTAGTTGAACGTGCGATCGGCACGTTAGACGACCATATGGTCCGTGAAGCTATACTTAAAACTAGTTCTGCCTTCCCACTCCGCCCGCGGTATCCTTCCATGGACAAAAAAAATGCCGAACTCCGGAAACCTCAACTCGCGCGGGTACGGTGTTTCATCGTACTTGAAGTCAGTTTTTTTCGACGGCCGAGCGCGGTGTTTTTTCGTGCCGGTAGGACGATTGACTGAGACCACATGGATGCTGACATTGCTGACTAATCAAATCATAACAACTCTCCTTCGGCCCGCTAAAACCCACCAGTGCCACGCGCCCGAGCAATTGATCCCTGCAGACCTTTGATGATCCCTTTCAGCCCGCCGCTGCCAACTCCCGTCGAATCCGTCAACGGGTTTCCCTCCTTGTCCAGGTACACCCCATCCTTTTGCAACTCGTGCAAGTGCGTGTTCTGCACCCGCCTGATTGTGTCCCGCCAGTCTCTGCACACCGCCGCATTGTCAATCATGACGTTCACCTCTTGGCTGTGAAACCAAGACTGTGTATCTGCCGCACACCCCATGATGTTAGATAATCATCAATACGCGCATCAGAATGCGAACGTACCCTGATTCCCGTTCCCAATAATGCCTACAGCATCGTCAACGATCATCAATTTGACCTTGACCGCAAACTCAGGTACGCCCACAGCACAGAATCAATCAGACACCTACATGGCAGTTCCTTTTCTGTTTGGAAGCGTTGATTGGCTTAATCTGGTCTTTTCCTGAGGCAAAGTCAGCTGCCGATGCCGTCATCTGACCGTGATGAGGCTCACCAGTATACCAATAGTATCTGAGCCTCTGCTTCTCCTCCTCGTTAAGCTGTGCATACATCTGCTTCGAGACTTCCTCGTTGATCCCACCTTGTCCGGGCAACACTTCTCCCCCGTCATTGTATCCGACATCAACGTAGAGCGTGCACTCAATCCCACGACGCACAGCTTTCAAAACACCGTCCACTACGGGAACCGCGTTAAAGGTTGGTGTCTGTATGAACACGTTCTTCTGTGCATATTTCAGTCCTGCCAGCCAGGCAACGTCCTGAGCATTAATTATCGCGCTATCTGGATTCCCGAATTTCCCATAAGGTGCCCGGTTCAAGATGACCATGGGACATTCCTCGTGTGGCGCATGGAGAATGTGAGGTAGATATTCATCATCAGACGACTCGGGCTGGTATTCGATGGTCTCGTGAGTGTCGGGTTGATTATCTGCATCTATAATCAAGGATATCAACCTTCTCGATCTTTTTAACATGTGGATAGACCAACTCAGATGATCGGTGATTGTCTGATACCTTCCCGAAATGAAGATCTTGCCATCTGATGTTGCGTCGGAGGGGATTTCTTCATTCGTCATTTTGTGGTAAATTTCTGCGCCCTCCTGTCCGTCAAGGAGATGTACTGATGCATATTCGTTGTCCATGCCAAATTTATAGCCACCCTCGGGTTTCTCGTATGGACGGTTCAGCAGAGGTAACCTCGGATGCATCGGGCGGAACCAGCTAATGAGAGCCGTGTCATAAAAACTATCCACGATGGGACCTTCGAGGTGCACCATCATCTCCATGTTTGCACGATCTTGGATGTTATTCGAGTTCAATAACGCCACCTTTCGGTCGACGATCATGAACTTGCAGTGAAAGGTTCCTAGTAAAGGTCTTGGACGAATCATGCGGTTGAAACTTCTCTTTAAAGATGTCACTCACTGATGGTAATTCAGGAGCTCGAAATCGAGCCATGGCATTTCGCTTCTCTTTGGCAGTTGTACTTTATCACCCAACCATTCCCCTTCGTCGACAAGAACGTGGCTCTCTTTAAACATCTTCGCATTTGCGCGGTCGTAAATCATCTTTACGACAGCTTTCTTTCCCCGTTTCTCTGCTCGCTTCGATAGCTCTTTGAAGGCATCGCAGACGAATTTAGATGCCTTGGACGTCTCCCAAAAGTTCGTAGCGAGAAAGACTTCGTGCTCTGCGTTGACAATACAATCGTAATAGTGCTGCATGATGTCCGGAATCCTAGAAATGCTTTAGCCTTCGCATCAAACGATTACCTTCTTTGAGCTTACAGGGATACTATAGACAAGTTCACAACTCCTCTAGAGCCCAAAAGGGGCGGGGATGCGACACCGGCCCAGGGGTCGCTTTCAAGTGTGGCCAGAACATCGACGTAGATCTAATATAGAACACAAGGATATAGTGCCCCTGTCATCACCAGTGGTAGCATATATCACTCACCTTTAGAAATAGATCGCTTGGCCGCGAACCGAAATCGCCACACTGAGCAGCTCGATCCAGATCTTCTTCGGTTGGCTGAATCGCTTGAATACGCTCCACATCCTTCAGATCCGCCGTGTGGTAGAACAGTTCTTTGAGCCCGCCTAGATGGCCACCAGAAAGGCTGTGGTGTTTCTTCGGGTGCTCGTCATCATAAAGCGTCTTGACAATATGTCCGGGAGATGCATCGTGATCCGTTTCTATCGCAGCGGCGAACGCGGCAGTGAGGGTCTTGTGAGAGTGAGTTAGGGAATACGCCTTCTCTGAGACCGCCATGTCGGATGGTTACGATAATCAAAGTGCAAGCGGTCCTACTACGGCCTGTGGCTTACTATACAGCCCCCAGGGGCCAGGGCCAGGGCCGATGAGTCAACCAAGTTCAAGCTCCACTGCCAGAGCAGTGCCTCCATGCCAGCGCGCGCGCGCGGCATAGTACCCCCTTTGTGTCCAGCCACCCGGTGAGATCGCTCCACCCTCGCTCCACGAGCAAGCACAGATTTATGATAGTGCCCTGCAGTCTGCAGAGAGAATACATACATTAAAGAAATATAAGCTTATACAGCATAGACAACAAATGCCCAGTGAAATATCTACTGTCTAATGTAATTAAGCGACGTGACGGTGCAAGCAGTTCATGATCTGTCAACCCAAGGGTGTGTCACCAGCCGAATCGGAAACGTTTGGTATAGTTGTTGAGGTATGGATTTCAGTGGGCCCGGTGGTGCTAACAGTGAAATCACCAAAAAGTCCTGACACAGAAATGTTTGAATTCCCAATGTTTTTGGAATATACAGTCGAGACATACCTTGACTTCCACCACGGAAGTAGAAAAGCTAGCGTATTCGATGGGTCGCTCACAGTGGATTTCGCCGTCCCAGCTCAGGGTGACCGCTTTATCAGAGACGGGTTCGAGAGCCGTTATAGGATTAGGGAAGATACGGCCTATACCCAGGACCTCTTCTTGCACATTGTCCTCACCCCCAGTAAAGACGGTCGTCCGTCGTAGAAGAAATACATGTATGGGCTTCTCGAGGCAGATATCCGCTTGTGCCACATGCCTGGCGATGCTACCTAGAAATGCTGTCGAAGAGCAGAATGATATGTGAAACGGCACAGTCGCGGACGACGAGAACACGCGAACTGAAGGCACGAAAATCTTGCAGGAAAAGGTCAACTACTGATCAAGGGATTTTGATGGATGGCTCACATGACACTGGGCGGTAAGTGGTTCCTCATCCTCACTCGAGGGTGTTTTGCTCATTCCCCATATCTCCTCCTGCCATTCTTCCGGGCAGATTTTCATAGACGAGAAAGAGCAGGGAGACGGTCGAGGAGGACGAACACGAGGGCTATAGCGTAAATACGCAGATAGAGACACATCCCTGTGTGATTGAGTGTGAGCTCAAACCCTCAGTCACGTACATATTCAACATATTCACTGACTTGGTTCGCGAGAAAATTGAATATGGGGTTTTCCGGACTATGACGTCTAGGCTGTGCACAATAGCCACTCGACATGGATTCTTGATGGACATAGAAGGCGGAAGACGATGTGACCGACCACGTTCTTTGTCCAGATATGCAGAAGGGAATGCCATCGACACAGGCAAAAGGCTGGGACATATGTCGTTGATCGAGTCGTCTCTCTGCCATAGTAGGCGCTCTTTTGAGAAAAGAGTATGGGTCAACACTCTTGATTTCGTTTTCACGCGAATTTGTGCCTGCAACTGCAGCAAGACTGAATGGTTGGCAAGAAAGGGAGCGTGGTGATACTAACCTTCACCATCACAGACACTATTCTTTTCCTGTTCGCTAGGGCGAACTCACCATTGACAGTGCTGCACAACCCAAAAGTAGGTACACCATGTTCCTCCCGACAACCCCGCAAGGTGAGTGACATGCCATGTTCTTCGTATGTGAAGGCACAGTTTTCGCGGTAGTTAATTGCTTGCTTCGGGGTCCATTGAATACGCTTCTCTCCGGGTAGTGGCGTCGAAGAGTAATCAGGTGGGATAGACGGCGAATAATCAGGAAGTTCTATATTAGTGAGGATATCCATGGTGGAACTGCCGAGGAGTAGAAAAGGGGCCGCAGCAATCAGCAGAAGCGGTTCGAGTGGATGCAGTCTCGTGGCTGAGCGCGAACAAGGTATATATGAGGAACAGCCTTGGACACTCCGAGCAAGGAACATACAGCATTTTGACGAATGCGCCAACGGGTTGCCGTTCAGGGACCCAGGCGATGCCACCAGATATTACGAACGTGGCAGTTCCGAAACGTATCCAAATGATACACTGGAAATGTAGATGGGCCACCGGTCCTGGACCCGGCGTGTGACCAGAACAGATCTAGCGCAGCTGACCGGCGCTGACCTGTGAGTACTGGCTGTTGTTCGTATCATAAATGGTAAGCCCAGGATGGCCGCTGGGGTCCGGTAGCAAAAATTAGAACCCATGCGAGTCTCGCGCGAAATTTAGCGCTGACAACTGACATCTTGTCTACAGTTGCCATGTAACTGAGTATAAGTACTTATGTATGTACTCAGATCGAAAAAAAAAAGCGACAGACAGGCTCTCGCCGCTGGCATTATTATTGCTACTGTAGCGTCCTGATGGTGGCACCGCCCAATCAGAGCACAACTGGTTCGCATAGGGCTGATAATTTTCGCACGCGTGCCATTGACAGCAGTGGCAACTTAGAACCGAAGTGCCAGTGAAACGGGGTTCGACGTCCAAGTTCAAGGATGCCAACGCACATCCGACTGCCTGAAGCTAGTTTGGAACGTGTGTGGTCACTGACCAGGGAAGCTCAGCGACCACCGTCGAGAATCGAGATATCGATGTGATCGGAGTCATCGGTCCCCAGTTCGTCGACACTGAAACCAGCCTATATGCCTTCATACGGGACACTCGAGAACGGGTCATTTCTTCCCCACAGTGTGTTTTCTGGTCCGACTGCGGAGATCGTCGTACTCGAGTCCCCCTGAATTGTAGTAACGGAAATTTTACCGAATTCGTCATGCGGTCTAAAAATCTATAGTATCTGTCTGCCAATCATGGGTGTGATCGTTGATCAATCGATCACCATGCACCCAACAAAGAGGAAACTTGGAGTACTGCCCGCAAATCGCGCTGGTGAAAAGAAAAAAAACAGCATCGCACTGCCCCGTTATTTATTACACACTCGATGAAATCAAACAAGTATGAATAATGCTGTGTTTAAATTATCCTTCTATCATGAAGGGGGGCACTGGGAAAGAAGCAATGCACGAAACTAGCTTTGAAAGAGCGTAACCGCCTAACAAGAGCAACGGCATTTCGATTTCAGCGGGTCCGGTTGATTGCATTCACCTGTTCGGTGAGAAGGCCGTGGAGGAATCCGCCAACGATACAATGCATTGCAGCGAAGAGTGGCCGGCATGAACCGGACAACCTTAGGATGCTAGCAGACCAGATGACTCAATGTCCAATAGTAGGAGTGAAGTTGATCAGACTTACTGTAGCCTGACTCCTGAGGCTGAATCGATAAAGGAAGTATCCTTCCAATGAATAGATCGGTCACATGTTGATGCTGTGTTTCTCGAGTGGCATTATTGCAGTGATTGATAGGGATCTGTCACGAGCCGTATCGGGCAGAAATATTTTACGCCCAGGAACGGTGACTTGAGTGGTTGTCGAGGAGTGATTGATAAAACGATGGAGTCCTGTGACAAGGATGATTGGGTAAAATACTGGGTATAAGATAGAAGCCGTAATCATACCTTGATGGAAAACTGGTTGGTGAAGAAACCTGCAACATTGACGTCCTCTTCACATCTAAGCACGCCATCCCAATCAAGGGAATCCAAGCCTTCCCCGAGAGGATGCCGCATAAACTTGTCATGTTCCGAAGGTGAGAGATGCGAAGGTTCCATTTTTCCCTCGCCAAGGATGCGGTATGATGTCACTGATCGCCCGTGTATTCTGATGGTGATTTGTCGCTGTAGATAGACTCGGATGATTACCCCTCCGTTCGCACCCTGAAAATTGTCTCGGCCTTGTTCAAGAAATGGGACGAGCGACGCAGGACTACCACGAATCTGTAGATGAAATGGAATTGTATCTGAGAAAGCATAGGTCTGCACAGAGGGAATGAATAACTGCGGAGGTTTGATACATTAGCACAGTTCGCCATGGGGCATCAACTGACTCACTAGACATTCGGCATCTGTCAAACCCGAACCCCGAGTCATTGATAGGGCACATATAGCTTCGTGCCATTCTTCAGGTGAGGATTTCACGGTCGACATAAACGGCAAGTCACTGGGAAGCACAGGCAAGTGCGGTCGACTTCGAGGACGATACACGAAAGGCACCTTCACGCTGGATGAAATTGTAAATATAATATCCAGTGTTAGTATAAGCACAATACGCACGATTCGCTACCCTTGAGAAGGTATGGGAACTGTCGTGGACGTGACAGTTCGATTGCCATCGAGTATGAGCAAGCCGCGTGAGGTTCACTACTGTCGAGGCTCGGCGGTAAGGCCCGCAATTGGCCACCATCTTCGAAAGTCAACGGCAGAACGACCGCAAAAGGTATGGTCAGAGGACAAAGTTGTGCATCCGATGCACTCCACAGTACGTAGGTCTGAGAAAAGAAAACGTTCGAAACGGAACCCGCAGAGTCTTGAAGAAGGAAATGGCCTTCGATCTGCAGAGAAGTGATCAGTAATTCGACTGGAAATGTCTATATATTGGTCTCTACCTTTAATACGACAGACCTTAGATCAACCACACTACCAAGTCTTACATCCCCTTGAATTATCCCGCTCCGACCGTATATAGGGTATACACTGCCGGGAAGCTGGTTTCTAAGAATGATGGTAAGGTTGTCTGTTATTCGACGATAGACCCCAGTATGAGCCGGCGACGAGGTGCGTTGATTGAATTCGACAGTCTGCTCTCCTGGCAAGAGCTTTCTCGAATACTGCGGCAAGGGAAGAGATGGAGAATAGGGGGGTAAAGTTTTCTGATCCATTTTGGTGATTTGCGGAGCCAATGCCTCAGATTATATACTGCTGTCACATTCACACCGCGCGTCGACTCCATTCGAGTCAGATCTAAAAGCACGACCGGTGTATAGAACGCGTACCCATTATGACTCGCTCCCGGCTGGGTGGTAAAACCGTTTGATGCGCAGCCGCACTGTCAATGAAACTTTGGATCGTGTGCATTGGAGTTGCAACATTTCGAGATGCTGCCCCTGATGCCCTTCTATGATAGTATTTAAGAAGTGGTTTATTGGTAGTACAAACTGTAGCGTTCTCACCTGCTACGTCAGGGTCTCGTACACCGCTCCTTGAAAGGCACCGTAGTCACGGCGGTGGCGCTTGCCGATACGTTTAAATTTTGAGTGACCGGTCCAAATAAACGTCACGCCTCAGACAGTGTGACTCGGTCGTTGCTATATCGCGGCAAGTGACTCGTGCTAGCAAGCCGCTCCCACATAATGCAACCGAGAGCCGCCACAGGTTTGGTTAATTATGTACTCCAACGGATCGTGGCAGTCGGGCGTTGGACGTTGATCCAGGGCCGGAGTCCGTGCGTGCATCGGTGTTTAACATAATAACCCGTAGTAGTACTTTGTGCCAGGTACATAACCGGCGCAGAACTTGAATAGATACAAGAGACAACATATTCTAAGCATCAGCATCAGCCTTCGAGACCACGCTGGGTCCCAGATCGACGACCGTGTAGAACGAAAACGTTTTAACTTCAGGAGCCTTTGCAGTTCTGGACGGGGTGCCCGCACCATCTTCGGAAGGCAAGGGATCATCGGATCGATATGTGTATGAGATCATCATGTTGAACTATGTGGCCAATCAGTTCCTGGTCACTTGATCCTAGATCCGTAGTCCATCGGAGACGGACACAAACCTTGACGTTGCCCCTGAATCCCGGCTTTATGCTCACCTCTCCTCCCACGATGGTGACGTTCGCCCTCCGCTCCAATACGCCTACATTTTTTAGGCGACCACGCGGCTCTTTCTCTCTGATCACTCTTCCAGTCTCTCCTGAACCAATCCCCAGTTCATCGTCTTCTACTCCGAACATGTCCTCATCATCATCGTACTCCCATGCCTCTGCAAAGGCTGCAACAGAGAACGGTGTGGTTGGCAACGATACCTGGTATGAACGCCCATCTGCAACCCTTTGGGGAGATAATCGCACTTGGATGGGATCGTATAATGGATTCGTCAGGGCGAGCTGAAAGGGATTATTTGCTCCCGCATGCAAAACTCCACTCTTTGCATCTATGCTGGAGCTTGGAACCTTGCCTGCCACGCGCTTTGCTGCCTGCGTTTGAGGAAAGCCGGCAGCAATTGCGGGCAAGTAATTGGCTGCCACAAGTTTGATTTTGTAACGCACGGATTGCGCCTTCTGTTCCGGTTTAATTAATATATGTCTGCATGCTGGACATCGTTTCGAGACTTTCGAGTGCAGGGGAATTCGATGTGGTCGTAAGTCGCTTAAACGGGGCTAAGTAATGAGATTTCCTAAACTCATCGACGTTACCTCGAGCGCAGTGGGGTCGTCCAGCTATTTCCCCATCGTTGTTCAAGCTTGGCTACCTCTTCGACAGTTTCCATGTGTCTCAGAAGTTCGATATCCACGTCATCTCCACCGCCACCGAGCTGACTGAAGACGCCACTCTCCACCCTGCTCTTGTACTCGGACATCTCGTCTTTGTTTGCCGTCCTGTCTCGGCCCGCACGACTGCGGCCAAGCGGGTTATATTTACCAACGCCAGGAATATCGCGTGCAAGCGCAGCAGAGGCGGCGGCTGTTGCAGAGGATGTATGCAGGTGATGAGATGCCAATGTTGGCAAATGCGACGAAGACGAAAGAGACGAAGTACGCAGAAAAGGTTCAAAGTGTTCTTTCAGACGTTCGAACTCCAGCGACTCGGGTGCAGAGTCCTCGAACTTTTGCAACTGTGCTAAAGATCACATCAGCAAGAAAAGGACGAAGCGAGCACTGTCTGTTCCTCTCTGACCTGCTAGCCCAGTCGGTTTCTCGAATGTGATGTTGACTTCCGCGGAGTCCCAACGACAATGACCGCAATACAAGAAATACGGAGCTTCTCCAGCGTTGCTGAGTGAAGCCGAAGGTCGGCCATCGCCGTCATCTGGGGGGTCAGAGGCTACTACAGACAGAGTAGAGCGACATATTGGACAAGAGAAACAATTGCGTGCACATCTATGAACGATGAGATTGTAGATCCACTTTAGTCGAAGGCAGCTCACCGATTCTTTTCTGCTCGTACACTGGCACTGGGGACCTCGAATAAGCAGTTTGGGCAGTAGTATCCACTGACTTCGACAGAGACACATCGATTACATCGAACGGCATCGCACTCCTCGCAGAAATAGAGGTTGTGCAATGGGTGGAAGCTTGCAGAGGACGAAGCCAGTATTGGTGGTGGAGGCGCCGACAAGTTGGACCCAGACATGCAAGGGCAGTAGTAATGGACGCTTGGCCACATATTTCTGTACAAAGCAGGGAAGATTTCACTCTCGGCCGCGAAGTGATGGATGTAGATATTCGACGCTACAATTTACAAACACTTCTTTCTATTTTCTTACATAACAACCAATGGGGAACAATAACTTTGAACTTCGCGAGGTGACATCTGCCAATCTTTACACGTCGTACACTATTCTGGCACCAACCCAAGGATACGGATAGTTATGTTGGTACCAGTTGCGCACACTGCGCCTTTCAGCGATTCGCGGAATCGTGGCGTAAGATCCGCCCAACTATGAAGAAATAAGCGTTGAATGAGCAGTAAAATAGGACTCTTGAGGACATACCACAACTTGGTGATGACCATCAAAGAAATCAGCAGAATAGCTGTGGAAATGTTCACCGGTTGTGCAAGCGTTAAACAGACTTCTCCTTACCCGGGGTATAGCTGAGACGGAACGAAGCCCTCGAATTTGTCGAATACGGTAGAGGTCCATTCCCATACACCACCGTTGTGTCCTTTGTTACCGTACCTCTCTATTCCCGTAGTAGCACTGATCCGGCTCCTTGTTAGTCGATAATCACTGGAGAGATCATGGACTTACGGGACAGGATGCCAATTCCTAAACCCGATGTTCGCACCGCTTTCGTGACCACATGCGAATTTGTCCAAGAATACTCTAAGTTCTGCTTCGGTCGGGAGCCGTCCACCTTGTACGCTCGCATATACCGACAGGTTATCATAGGAAGTGAGAACAGGCCAGTCCCAAGCAATAGCCATCGACACGGGACCGTATAACGTACGGACGCACATCCCTTCGTCTTTGAGTTTCACCCAGCTTGCAGGTAAGTCGACTTTATCCTTTCCGGAGCTGGCGTAGAACTCGAAGAACTCTCCATTGGTGACGGGCCTCCAAGAGATTCTAAAGGTATCGACGGAGATTTGGTGGGATGGGCTTTCGTTATCCCAGCCAAATACATGCCCTTCCAGATCTAGCGCTTTGGCAGTGTCGTCAGCTTCAATATCGTCAATACCGAGAGTAACGGTAGAAGCTTCGATGACAGTCGTAGGCGAAAGAGGCTTGAGAGCAGCATTCCATGACTCGAGCAGTGACTCCCACGGAGGTGGAGTGAAATTTGGAGGTGGGATGGTTCCATTTCCAGCTCGTTGAAGAAGCATATACAATAAAGTCTGACATGGGGTCAGAACGGCATCTAAAGATGAATGAAAATGCAAAACCTCAATATGTAGCCCCTCGTGTTCATAAGTCATGAAGAATACCCGAGCCATCTCTCTCGTCAATGGAGTAGTCCCATTGGATATATCCATATAGAGCTTTGTCAGTCGCTCCCGCACACGTTCCTTGAATGTGAGGATGCTATCGAGCGATGGCCAATCTTCGTGGTTTCGCGGGACTTCAGAGTGCGTCTAACAATCTGTAAGATTATATAGACTAGAAAAATGGAGGAAACAAACATGGCATTGGGTTGGATCGTCCACATTAGGGTCAATGCCTCTCTATTCATAGATAGGATATTCAGTCATATACAGCACGAGGGAAAGTAACCTACTTCAAAGATAAACTATATTTGCAAGCGTTAATACAAACTAGCTTCGGCAAATAGGAATACGAAACTAACCTTGAACTCCTCAGGTTCCGTATGAGGTTCTTGCAACAAGCGGGAGAGGTGAATATCCAGGAATGTGGGTATATGACCAAGGTAAAATAAGCATATGTGACGCAAGTCAATAGGCCTGTCGAAAAGCATGGAAGATGGAATCATCCGGAGCGTAACGACATCCCACGCATTCCACATTTCTTGCCAATCGTCAATGGTTGGCACACCAAACTTGTTGCCAACAACCATCTGGGCGGGTGTAGAAGGTGACTGCAGAAAGGGAAACGCAAATGGTGGACGCTCTAACAGCCACAGGGAGTAACGTGACGTGCTATCCATCCAACGCTGGATGGGTCGCAAATTAGCGTCATTGAACAACGTATATGCGTCTTTCTCCGAGTACTGAAAACGAGTGTTAAGTAGGACGACTCGATGATAGACGATTTTCTACCTTGAGAGACATTTCGATCTGGATGAGTTCATCTTTTGAGAAATAGATCTCTTCCTCGCTGCCTGGAATGCTGATCTTGTGAGGGTATAGGCACTTGAAATATGCCTTATGGGTACCTAAAGTAGCGTGACCAAGGAACATAGGGATGACAATCCCAAATACACTCACGACTACTTTCATCATAGACGTTGGCGTATTCCCAGTTACTAGGGTCAAACAGTTCCGAGTTTCCAAGAGCGGTGCCGGCTGCCTTGAGACCATTCATAATGAAGCTCCTGGTATGACCTTTAGGATCGTTATAAGCAATCTCGATTTCCTGTCGGCAGTTGTCGTGGTCAAGACCCAGTAGAAGAGTATCTCCATAACCAGCGCGCAACGGCAATGAGCGGAGGAACTGAGCATCCTCTCCCCGTGAAAAGTTCCCGATAGAGGAGCCTAAGAACAAGAGGTGGAGCGCTGGTTCCGGACTGGACGATATCGCTATTTCGGCATCTTCGGTGGATACACTAGATGATCCCGGAGGAGCGTCTTCTCCACGGTTATAGCACTCATGTGGCGCACTGCCATTCTCAGCACAGACCCCTATATGAACCGTCTCCCGTAGGCCTCCTTGGCGTATGAAAGCAATACCGTTTTCATATGTCCCAAGCAAACCTTTTGCCTCGACCTTTCCCTGCATAGCAAAACCCACGTTGGAATCGAGCAACTGATTCAAAGATCGTTGGATCTCTTGTTCTTCGAGATCGAGTGCAAAGTATGTAGCGGCAGGAACGGAGGAAGTTCTTGATACCAACCCACTGAGGGCGTTGAGTATATGCGAGGTTTTTCTAAGAGCACTAGGATGTGTGTCAGGGACGCCCACAAAGTCGAGAATGAGAATCGGAATAGTAGAACCGCGGGTTGGATACGTGCATGTGGCAGTAAGAAGGAAAAGCATGGCTACCGGAAATAGCACAGCCATAACGGAGGCTTGACAATACACTCACCCTGCGCCAAGCTCCAGTAATACCTGAGCCGCCGGTGTGCCTTCATACTCTCGGTTTTGCATGATGCTCACTATTTCGGGAGCGTGCTGGTGAAGTATTTCTTCCTCGGCACCAAACAGGTAATACTCTAGCGCATCTGTGGTGATATTTTCGTAAAGCTTGAGACCACACACATCGTAGAGCAGCGCGGTGGGTAGCGTCTTCGTGTTGAACGGTGCTCTAAGACCCCTGACGATGTGGTCTGGGATGAGGTACTGAGGTTTATCCACACCGTTTTGGCAGTTTCGAATATCAAGAATGTGGACCGTAGCACTTGCGTCGCCCATGGTCGAGAGGTAAGAGTATAATGCTGAGGGAGGGTGGTAAATTCGAATGACAACCTGCCTGCCTCTCCTTTATGCGGGACAGGTGCAGGAACGGCGCTGAAGTAAGCCACACCCCCGTAAATAAGCGGGAAAACGCACATGTCGATACGACTTCATCTCATCTGCAAATCCGTCAGACGGATAGAAGAA
The DNA here is from genome assembly GCA_038091575.1 of Leccinum subgranulosum. Classification (NCBI taxonomy): domain Eukaryota; kingdom Fungi; phylum Basidiomycota; class Agaricomycetes; order Boletales; family Boletaceae; genus Leccinum; species Leccinum subgranulosum. The sequence goes on along the minus strand of JBBPOS010000002.1, from coordinate 74,431 downwards.
GAAAATGAATCATCAATTGGGTGCAAGCCAACGTTCTTGGGATACCAATGACTTGAGTGCGCACTCCGCTCTGTCCCCAATCATCCAGGGGATTCCTTTTGCTCATAGCGACTCGGATCGAGCAAGGAAATTTGGTCAGAACTGAAACCCTACTAGAATGCTTTCTTACTAGAACGGTCAGTCTTGTTCGGCAGATATCTTACCTCGTTGATTGTGGAAGGCGCGGTGCGTCACTTCTGCGGTTGAGGAGCATTATTTGACAGCTTCGTGATGCTACATCACTGCTTGCCTCTGCCAGGGTTTTCCGCGTCGGTTACTTATCCGATTGAGTTGTACGAAGAGACTTGCTTGTTGAGATCAGTTCTGTCAATTGAATGTCACCGTGAAGCCCATAACTAAAGCGCTCGGAGTTTCAAAGTCCTGTGGAACCTTTCCTTAGTCAGCCAAACGCCGCTCTTTTCTTTCGCCCTCAACATTGACGATGAGCTCGTTTGTTGTCCCACCACCGGGCATGCCGCCCCCACCACCAGGCATGCCTCCACCAGCGGGATTTAATGTCAATGTCTCGTCCAGCATGAGTCTCGAAATGCTCGCGCAAAAATCGCAAAAATGGGTTTCGATGCAAAAGAAGCGCTATGGTGAAAAACGCAAGGGAGGCTACGTTGACATGGGAAAACAGGTATGTGCAGGTTTGCTTGCCATTGCACTCCATGCCGACGCGTATTGTAGGACCTCCCTCCTGAACACGTTCGGAAAATCATCAAGGATCACGGAGATATGAGTAATAGGAAGTTCCGTAACGATAAACGAGTCCATCTTGGTGCGCTCAAGTACGTGCCCCACGCTGTCATGAAACTTCTTGAAAATATCCCCTACCCTTGGGAGCAAGTCCGCGAAGTACCCGTTCTCTACCACATCACTGGTGCTATCACCTTTGTGAACGAGATTCCCCGCGTTATCGAACCCGTTTATCATGCGCAGTGGAGTACCATGTGGCTGGCAATGCGCCGAGAGAAGCGGGATCGTAGACACTTCAAGCGTATGCGCTTCCCTCCTTTCGACGATGAAGAACCGCCACTTGACTATGGAGACAACGTTTTGGATGTCGAGCCTTTGGAGGCCATTCAGCTGGAGCTAGATTCTGATGAAGATGCGGCAATCGTTGACTGGTTTTATGACCCAAAGCCCCTTGTCGACTCTCCTGCTGTTAATGGTTCCTCATACCGCTACTGGTCGCTCACCCTTCCAGTAATGGCGAACCTTTATCGCCTCGGACGCACCTTGTTATCGGACCGTCCGGATAGTAATGCGACTTACTTGTTTGACAAGAAGTCTTTTTTCACGGCCAAGGCTTTGAACATGGCTATTCCTGGTGGACCCAAATTCGAGCCACTCTATCGCGACATGGACGCATTTGATGAAGATTGGAACGAGTTCAATGACATCGGCAAGGTGATCATCCGCAATCAAATCCGTACCGAGTACAAAGTCGCATTCCCCCATCTATACAACTCCTTACCTCGTTCAGTCCACCTGTCCCCTTACCACGTACCCAAAAACGTCTATATTCGGACGGATGACCCAGACTTGCCCGCATTCTATTTCGACCCCCTTATCAACCCCATTTCTCTTCGAGGCGCCACGGCCCAAAACGCTCCTCTCGTATCCCACGAGGACAAAATCTTCGGTCCCAATGGTGTTGATGAGGACGACTTTGAGCTTCCTGATGAAGTACAGCCATTCTTGGATGACAAGCCTCTTGAAAACGATATCACAGCGGATGCGATCGCTTTATGGTGGGCTCCTGATCCATACAACCGTCGCTCTGGCCGGATGAGGCGTGCGCAAGACATTCCACTGGTGAAGAACTGGTATTTGGAGCACTGTCCACCTAACCAGGCTGTGAAAGTCCGCGTCTCGTACCAGAAACTGCTCAAGTGTTATGTTTTGAACGAACTCAAGACTCGTCCAGAGAAAGCTATGACGAAGAAGAACCTGTTCCGACAACTCAAAGCAACGAAATTCTTCCAAACAACGAAACTCGATTGGGTCGAAGCTGGACTGCAAGTTTGCAGGCAAGGTTACAACATGCTCAATTTGTTGATTCATCGCAAGGTAACCAGTACTTCAATATTCATTGCAGCGGTCATTAACGTTCCTGTAGAATCTGAACTATCTACACCTCGATTACAATATGAACTTGAAACCCGTTAAGACGCTTACAACCAAAGAGCGCAAGAAGTCGCGCTTTGGAAATGCCTTCCACTTGTGTCGTGAAATCCTGCGGCTTACAAAGCTTGTTGTCGATGCGCATGTACAATTCCGGCTCGGCAACGTCGATGCTTTCCAACTTGCTGACGCTTTGCAATACATCTTCGCTCACATTGGTGCCCTCACTGGCATGTACCGTTACAAGTACAAGGTTAGTTTCGTCGTTGCATCATGTTTCTCGATGGCTGATTTATCGGCATAGCTGATGAGACAAGTACGCATGACCAAGGACTTGAAGCACTTGATCTACTATCGCTTCAACACAGGTCCTGTTGGCAAGGGGCCCGGGTGTGGTTTTTGGGCGCCTGGTTGGCGAGTCTGGCTCTTCTTTATGCGTGGCATTGTTCCCCTTCTTGAACGTTGGCTTGGGAACCTCCTTGCTCGTCAGTTCGAGGGTCGTAACAGTAAGGGCATCGCAAAAACAGTGACGAAACAGCGCGTAGAGTCGCACTATGACCTCGAGCTTCGTGCAGCCGTTATGCACGATATCCTGGATATGATGCCGGAGTCCATCAAGCAGAACAAGGCGAAGACGATTTTGCAGCATCTATCCGAAGCTTGGCGGTGTTGGAAAGCAAACATTCCTTGGAAGGTTCCAGGAATGCCGACTGCTATTGAAAACATTATCCTGCGATATATCAAGAGCAAGGCCGATTGGTGGTGCTCGTAAGGTTTCATTCTTCTGTGTGAACAATTTGATGTGTATGCACATACTTTCGTAGTGTTGCTCACTACAACCGTGAACGCATCCGGCGTGGTGCCACGGTCGACAAAGCAGTTGTAAAGAAGAATTTGGGTCGACTCACCCGTGAGTGGTCTCTGCATCGTGCCTGTTGCTGCTCTAAGAAAGAACTAGGTCTTTACCTCAAGGCTGAACAGGAACGTCAACATGGTTACCTCAAGGACGGTCCTTACATCAGTGCCGAAGAGGCTGTTGCCATATATACTGCGACCGTTCATTGGTTGGAAAGTCGAAAGTTTGCACCGATTCCATTCCCGTAAGCCAATCCCTCTCGAGTTGGGGTTGCGTCTCACGTTGTGGATCAGCCCCTTGTCCTACAAGCATGATACCAAACTTTTGGTCTTAGCCCTCGAAAAGCTGAAGGAAGCGTACTCGGTCAAAGGACGACTCAATCAGTCGCAGCGCGAGGAACTCGCTCTTATCGAACAAGCATATGATAACCCTCATGAATGTGAGTCACGTTCTGCCAAACTTCGTGGTTAGAGTATCTTACCTCGATGTCAGGCTTGTCTCGCATTAAACGTCTGCTTCTTACACAACGCGCCTTCAAGGAGTCGGGTATCGAGTTTTTCGACACCTATGACAAGTTGATTCCTTGCTACGATATCGAGCCTGTTGAAAAGATAACGGACGCTGTAAGTTTGTCCGTTATTGTGTCAAATCATTGATGGACCTTGCTTCTAGTACCTCGATCAATTCCTGTTTTTCGAAGCGGACAAAAGAGGATTGTTCCCCGCGTGGATTAAGCCCGCCGATACTGAGCCACCCCCTCTCCTCGTGTATAAGTGGTGTCAAGGGATCAACAACTTGACCGATATCTGGGAGACAAGCGAGGGAGAGTGTAATGTTATGATGGAAACCGTGTTCTCCAAGGTGTACGAGAAGATTGACTTGACGCTCCTCAACCGTCTGCTCCGCCTCATCTTGGATCACAATCTGGCAGACTACATCACTGCGAAGAACAATACTGGTAAGCTGGACGACTAAATTGCGACCGTCGACTTTCATTTAATGCGAATTCAATCTAGTTTTGACGTACAAGGATATGGCGCACACTAACGCGTATGGTCTCATCCGTGGCCTTCAATTTTCTGCCTTCGTTTTCCAGTACTATGGCCTCGTGCTCGATCTTTTGATCCTTGGACTTCAAAGAGCCAGCGAGATGGCAGGACCTCCCCAAATGCCAAACAATTTCCTACAGTTCCGCGATTCTGCTACTGAAACACGGCATCCGATTCGACTATATTCCCGCTATGTTGACAGGTTACACATTCTCTTTCGTTTCACAGCCGACGAAGCACGCGATCTCATTCAACGTTACTTGAGCGCCAACCCAGATCCGACGAACAACAACGTTATCGGATACAACAACAAACGGTGCTGGCCTCGTGACTGTCGAATGAGACTCATCAAGCATGACGTCAACCTTGGCAGAGCTGTATTCTGGAATGTGAAACAAAGCCTACCCCGGTCTTTGACGACCATCGAATGGGAAGATACATTCGTCAGTGTCTACTCTCAGAACAATCCTCAACTTTTGTTCTCCATGTGCGGATTCGAGGTCCGCATACTGCCAAAAATTAGGACGATGGGAGGAGAGCAATTTTCGTTGAAGGATGCGGTCTGGAATCTCACCAACGAGCAAACGAAGGAACGGACTGCGCAGGCTTTCCTTCGCGTATCGGACGAAGGTGCGTTAGATAATGGCGATTTTTTTCTTTTGATACTCTAAACAGCTCTATCCCAGGCGTCCAGCAATTTAACAATCGCATCCGGCAAGTATTGATGAGCTCGGGTTCTACAACGTTCTCCAAGATCGTGAATAAGTGGAACACCGCCCTGATCGGCCTCATGACCTATTATCGAGAGGCAGTCATTCACACGAACGAGTTGCTCGACGCCCTAGTGAAGGCCGAGAACAAGATTCAGACACGAGTCAAAATCGGTCTCAACAGTAAAATGCCCTCTCGTTTTCCCCCAGTCGTGTTCTACACCCCTAAAGAACTCGGCGGTCTCGGGATGTTATCGATGGGTCATGTGCTGATCCCCCAAAGTGATCTTCGTTGGTCGAAGCAGACGGACGTCGGGGTCACGCACTTCCGTGCTGGCATGTCTCACGAGGAAGATCAGCTTATTCCCAACTTGTACCGCTATCTGCAGCCGTGGGAAGCCGAGTTCCTGGATTCTGCGCGCGTTTGGTCGGAATATTCCATGAAACGAAAGGAGGCCAACGCCCAGAACCGCCGCCTGACCCTAGAAGATCTCGAAGATAGTTGGGATAGAGGTATTCCTCGAATCAACACGTTGTTCCAAAAGGATCGGCATACGTACGTCGTATGAAATTTGCACCTTGGTTTCGCGTTGATGGTTTTCTGCAAGCTTGGCCTATGATCGTGGTTGGCGTGTTCGCACTGACTGGAAGCAATATCAATTGTTGAAACAGTGCGTCGCTCCTCTTCCGATATTCGCACACAACTAACTCTCTGCAGTAATCCCTTCTGGTGGACTTCGCAGAGGCATGACGGGAAATTGTGGCAACTCAACAATTACCGTGTCGATGTCATCGCTGCTCTTGGTGGTGTCGAGGGAATACTAGAACATACGCTCTTCAAGGGCACTTACTTCCCAACTTGGGAGGGTCTTTTCTGGGAGAAGGCGTCCGGTTTCGAGGAGTCCATGCGATATAAGAAACTCACGAATGCCCAGCGCTCTGGTCTGAACCAGATTCCCAACCGTCGATTCACGTTATGGTGGAGCCCAACGATCAACCGCGCGAACGTTTACGTTGGCTTCCAGGTCCAGCTTGACTTGACTGGTATCTTCATGCACGGCAAGATTCCTACGCTCAAGATTAGTTTAATCCAGATTTTCCGTGCTCATTTGTGGCAGAAGAGTAAGTTTGCGTTTTTCTCCCATGCGCACTCGTTTTGATTACATTCCACAGTTCACGAGAGTGTGGTCATGGACTTGTGTCAGGTGTTTGATCAAGAGCTTGAGCCCTTGCAGATCGAGACAGTTCAGAAAGAGACGATCCACCCTCGCAAGAGTTATAAAATGAACTCATCATGCGCCGACATATTATTGTTTTCTGCGTACAAGTGGAACATCACCCGCCCATCGCTTGTGACTGATGTGAGTTCTCTCCTCGAACAGTTGTGCAAAAGTTCATATCTTGAAACAGAACAAAGATGTCTTGGACGGCACCACAAGCAACAAGTATTGGATTGATGTGCAGCTCCGATGGGGTGATTTCGATTCCCACGATATCGAGCGGTATACGCGTGCAAAGTTCTTGGACTATGTAAGTGGTTATCTTCGAGATTACTTACCTTTGGATAACATTCGCTGCTCAGGTATCCGATTCGATGAGCATCTACCCATCTCCTACTGGTGTCATGATAGGCATGGACCTGGCGTACAATCTTTGGTCGGCATATGGCAATTGGTTCCCTGGCATGAAGCCCCTCATTCAACAGGCAATGGCCAAGATTATGAAGGCGAACCCCGCCTGTCACGTCCTGCGCGAGCGCATACGCAAAGGTCTCCAACTATATTCTTCGGAGCCGACGGAACCATACCTGAACAGTCAAAACTACTCTGAGCTATTTTCGAACCAGATCATTTGTATGTACAACGGGATTGGTACATCTAATGTCGCTGACCTTTCCTATAGGGTTCGTGGACGACACAAACGTCTATCGCGTCACGATCCATAAGACCTTTGAAGGAAACTTGACTACCAAGCCCATCAGTAAGCGGACAGCTGTTGTCTGCGGCAAAGCCTGAACTCAATTGTCTTTTTAGATGGGGCTATCTTTATATTCAATCCGCGATCGGGACAACTTTTCCTGAAAGTCATCCACACGAGCGTCTGGGCTGGCCAGAAGCGTCTAGGGCAGCTCGCGAAATGGAAGACAGCCGAAGAAGTCGCTGCTTTGGTTCGCTCTTTGCCAGTCGAAGAACAGCCCAAGCAAGTGATTGTGACTCGCAAGGGAATGTTGGGTAAGCACCATAAACCACACCTGTAAGCCTGGCTTACCTTGTTTCCCAGACCCTCTGGAGGTGCATTTGCTGGACTTCCCGAACATTGTCATCAAGGGTAGCGAACTTCAGCTGCCGTTCCAAGCATGCATGAAGATGGAAAAGTTCGGTGATTTGATCCTTGTAGGTTTTTTCAATCACTTTGATTGAGCTGGGCCTCATTTGTTGTAGCGCGCTACACAACCACAAATGGTGCTCTTCAGTCTATATGGTATGTTCAAACTTTTGTCGATATTCTGACCTTACATTTCCAACAGACGACTGGCTGAAATCTATCTCGAGTTACACCGCCTTCTCTCGTCTTATCCTCCTCTTGCGTGGATTGCACGTCAACAACGAAAAGGCCAAGATCATTCTTCATCCCGACAAATCAACGATTACGGAACCTCATTTCGTGTGGCCAACTTTGACGGACGACGAGTGGATCAAGGTCGAGGTAGCCATGAAAGACCTTATTCTGGCTGTGAGTCTTGTCCTGATCAATCGACAACTTTTCTTGATGTCTTATTCTTCCGATTAAAGGACTTTGGCAAACGTAACAGTGTCAACATCGCATCATTGACGGCCAGCGAAATTCGTGACATCATTCTTGGACAAGAGATTGTCGCTCCCTCTGTACAACGCCAACAGATGGCGGAATTGGAGAAGGGTACTGAAGCACAAGGGCAGGTCACGGCTGTTCAAACGTGAGTTGTTGGAATAACTGTAAAAATATTTTTCTAATATTGAATTCAGCCAAACGACCAATATTCATGGTGATACCATCCAGACGGTAACGAGTAAGTGTAGTTCAGTACCTGCGAGTGTTACGTTGATTGACTCGGTATGATTGCAGCGACAAGCTATGAGCAGCAGGTATTCAGCAGCAAATCCGACTGGCGTGTCCGTGCCATCTCCGCAACCCATCTGCCACTTCGTCTCCAACACATCTATGTGTCGAATGATGACGTGAAAGATGATGCTGCTTCGTACACATACGTGCTCCCGAAGAACGTTCTGCGCGCTTTTGTCACCGCTGCGGACCTACGGACTCAGGTTGCCGCCTTCATGTATGGTGTCTCCCCGCCGGACAACAAGCAAGTCAAGGAGGTCAAGGCAGTGGCTTGGGTACCCCAGCGGGGAAGCAATAACACTGTTGAGCTGCCAGCTCAGCTCCCCAAGGACGACTTCTTGCTGAAAGATCTTGAGCCTTTGGGATGGATCAAGACCCAAGCGCTCGAGCTCAACCACCTATCGCCGACGGACATTACCACACAAGCGAAGCTTATGGCGGATCATCCCGAATTCGGATCATCGACTATCTGTATCGCCGCTTCGTTCACTCCTGGATCCGTCTCGTTGTCTGCACATTCGTTGACCGTCGCCGGATTCGAATGGGGCCGTAAAAACGTGGACAATTCGGCCAATCCGCCGGGCTTCAACCCCAACATGTCCGAGAGCGTTCAGCTTTTGTTATCAGATCGCATCTTTGGTATGACCCTGGTGCCCGAGGGCAAGGTCTGGAACTATGGTATCGGCCTCACTCAGTTGTGGTCGTCGAACTTGCCGTACAGCATGACGCTCGACACACCGCTTCTCTTCTGGGCGGAGGAACACCGACCTGCTGCGTTCTTGACTGTGAGTTGATCGTTGATAAGACTTCTTGGTTTGCTCACACCACCTTGCAGTTCGCAAACCTGGAACAAGGCGAAGACAGTGCGGATGTGGAGAATAGCTTTGCGTGATTGTATCGTACAATATCTCTTTCGTCTCGTTCATGTTACTCTATCCGTTAATTTCACGTCGCTTTTCAATCTCTGAATCGTTGTCGGTGTTCTGGAATCGTGCCAGTACATACATCAAGGTATTTTACTAGGTTACATGATATATAGCAAATTATGTCATGGGTCAATAATGCTCATGGCCATATAAAAAAGGGATATGTTGCAAGAAGATTAGTATAGTGAAGGAGTACCATAGGTGTATATCAGGTCGTCACGAAACCGAGCGACACCATCGACCCGCTCTGTGTGAGCGCCAGCAACGTGCCCTCTTCCTGCGGTGTATCAGACAATCCAAACTCCTCCCCATCGATTTTTTCTGTCCGCGTTGCCGCGACTGCAAACGGTTTGGACCCTCTCCGAGGAGGCGGAGGAGAGAGGGCGACGAACTCGCAGTCACCCTCAACGAGCGGCAAGGTTCCCAACGGGCCCGACGACGACGAGGGTGGTAGCGTCGTCAACGAGGCAGTAGCATTCGAGAGCTGAAGAAAGCTCGGCTCATTTTGCTTCGTCGTAATGTGCTCGCCGAGCCCGAACGGCTGGGGAGAAACGAAATAAGGCGTGGGCAGGTCGTCTTCGTTGTTATCGTCGCTGAGATCGAGGGTGCTGACCTGGAGGGGGGGCAGAACTGAGGAGGTGGGAGACTGAGCGGGGGATTGCGAGATGGGAGGGGTGCTCAGGTTGCGAAGACGTTGTCTGATAGATAGGGTTCTGGATGGATCGCTCAACGAGGACGAGTGTGGACGGGATGGTGGTGGTGCAGGGATGGTATGGAGATCAGGCGCGCCAGCACTAGATCCCCGGCGATGGCCCCGTGTAATCGCAGGGTCGTCTGGGCGAAGAGGGAGAGCAGTGGAAGGGGGCGGCTTGGGTGACGTCATAGAGAGCCGCAAGGCACGTTGTGCGACAGAACTTCTAAAAGATTTTGGAGGCACAAAAGCGGGTATTTTCGAGGGACCAGCCTGTAATGCAGATTCCTGGACTATCGGAGCAGGAGGGGGAGCGAAATTAGGTGCTGGCCGCGGTGGCGGCATGGAACGCCGCTTGGTGGTCGCGATATGCGCCACAGGTGGTGGACCAGAAACATAGAGGGACATCGGCCGCGATGACGAGACATTGTCGGCAACGGGTCTGTAAGACAAAGAGAAAGACTCGCCACTAGCGGATATCGGTACCAGAGGTCGAACTCGGGAGTCAGAGGTGCCTACTGAGCCGACGCTGTACGTCGACGAAACAGAGGCACGTTTCCAAAACGTAGGCGACAATGAGGAATTACTCTGGGGGCTAGTTCGAGGACGGGGTAGAGAATTGAACGATGAAGCACTGGGGGAACGATCAAGAGAGCGGACGGCGGGTATAGATGTGCTTGATTCCACCGAGATGCGATGACTGTTCTCCGATGAAAGTGGAATAGAAGGTGGGGGTTTCGAAGGCGGTGTGGGCTGCTTCGGAAGAGCAATGCCTTGGCGAGACCATCGTTTAGGGATAGCAACACTTTGAGAAAGCTTGTCCGTCAGCGCAGACCCGGGCGCAGGAGATAGCAAGTTAAGAGTCCCGTTTCCGTTTCCCAGCGGAGTCGTTACCTCTTCGCTTTCGTCGCTATCATGGGCTTCGTCGATAGAAGAGGACGGTGCCACAGACCCGACACGCGGAAGGAAAGAGTCCGATTGTTCAGCAGAAAAACGGAGCGACTCAGGGGAGACAGGGGAAGTTTCTCCAGGCGTTTCGTCACCAGACCCTCTGGACGGAATGCCAAAGTTCCCCGCAACGCTGCGATTACCGTCAGCTTGCTTGTACATGATTTTCTGCTCGGGTAACAAAAGGGGGGGAGGAGTTGCAACAACATTCTTGCATTTCCTGGGAGGGGGTTGGAGAGAAAATGTCACTGCGCCGTGAGTCGTGAGGGAAGGAATCGGAGGGGCTGTGGAAGGTCTGACTCCTAAAACGGCGTCTAGCGTATCGCGCTCCCTGGATATTTTCAGATCTGATGCGGTGATAACTGGCATATTAGCCGATCGCAGACTCGGAGCAGGGGAACCTCTTCCGGACCCACTTGAGGGTGAGAGGGGAAGCGAGCGGGCTGGAGAGGAGGTAGAATCCGCAGAGGATTTGTTCCGGAGCATGGTGAGAAGGCTAGTGCCCACCACACCAAACGAGCCCTCTCCGTGTACAATAGTCGGACCTTCAACGGAAGGTGAACACGACCGCGAGGTTGAGAATATACCTTTCACGGTAGTAGTCGGAGAGGGTGACGAGGGGACGCTCATGCCCAGGGAACGCAGCGATGCAGTAGGGGAGGGAGAAGTTGGCATTGGCTGTGATAAGGTAGGTCTTGTAGGGTTCATTGTGATAAGTCCCTGCAGATGCATTGAGAGCATGACATCCATGTCACCCTTGGGCTCATTCCTTCCGTTCGACTGTGTTGAAATGTCGAGACCGGCGCGTACGGCCCTACGTTGCGTGTTAGGGCCTGGGACAAGCGGAAAACTGCGGAGACTATACCTTTGTGCCAGTACCGCGGCCTTGATGGTTGCTATCCAACGTTGTGACTCGACAGTGTCTGCGATCTGCAGGTACCACATTGTGCGCAGACCGTCCTGCCCGGTTGCTGCGCTCCGCTTTGCAGAAACGTCCTTTGCGGCGAATTTGACTACGTTTCCCCTACCGCCAACATCTTCTTCGGCGACAAAAATGACGGTATCTTCAGTGACTTGTAATCTCTCGATCTCCTTTTCATTCTTTGAGGTAGATTTGAACAAGTGGACGTGGGTCTCGTGAGTGGGTGGATGTGAAGTGAGCACTATTGTGCGGGGTTTCCACTGTTTTGCAAGTGCGTAGACGAGCAAGGATGAAGGAGGGGAGAACTTTGGTACTGTGGCGGACAACTGCGTGGAGGGACGGAGAGCGGCCAATGTAGCCGGAAATGGAGGAATGGATGCACGAGGCGTTTGATGGGAATCGAGTGATAAGTGACTTTCGGACCTGTGTGAATCAAGGAGAAGCTCTGGACCGAGCCCGATAGACTGAGCGGCAGCGTCCCGCAGGCGTTCGCGCTCCTCATGCTCGCAGTCTCTGTGGGCGCTGGATGAAGTGACGGTGTTGTTACGGGCGCTGATTTCGATGACACCGGGCATGACATTGGCGGTGTTCGGCAGGGGCGAAAAAATTGGTTTCTTGCGAGAGACTGAACCAATCTTTTTGCGGAGACCGAGCGCACCTGAGGCCGCTGAGAGGATGTTTGAGCGGTGTCTGGCTGGCAGAGTGGACGAGAACTTTTCAAAGTGCGAATACGCGGTAGAAGTTGAGCCAAAGTCGTCGAGGTCTATTGAAGTGAGTCCGTGTGTGAGAGAGAGAGAGGAAGAGACTCACTGTGAGTGTATGCATGGTCTACGCTAGCGTCCTTGCGAGCGGAGGGACGAGGAAACCAATTTGAGTGAGGATGAGGGGGCATGAATGGAAGTTAGCAACTTGGACATGATGACTTGTACAGAAATGGCATTCTTCATTCGAAAGGAATCACGTTCCTCAAACAAATTAAACCGTATCTACCCTACCGACAGTACTACTCCGTTTATAAGTACCGTAAGGGCCAACCGTCCCTGGTGCCCCTCCCAGTCTCTTCTGGGTCACCCCTTCGCTCTGTCGTGGAATCGGTGCCCTTGGTTGCTCGACAGCTCTCGTCATGTAGTCAGGCTCCCGAACCTCGAGGCCGAGCAATCGCCTCAGCACCGCATTTTCACGTTCTAGACGCGCAAGTTCGCACTCCCGTTCCAGCGCCCAGTCTCTCTCCTCGAAATCATTGTCCGAGTCCGATGCAGAAGGCGGGGGAGACGCGTCTTCCCCGTTCAGAACACGCAGCAGTGTTCGGAGCGTGGTGGATATCCGGCCCAGGGAAATCGACTCGGCAGTCGTCGATGAGAGCGCGCGAAGGAGATTCTCAGATTCTTTCGCAAGCAGCCTCGCCTCGTATTCCCGGATCAACGCGAGCTCGTGCTCCTGGACGTCCCGCTGCAACGAGGCATGAGCCGACCATGTCATCGACGACGAGAGACACGTGACGTACAGCCCTCGTGCGGAATGCACCCATGACGCTCTCCAACGTCTGCTCGTACTCTTTGATCAGCCCTCCCAGTTGCTTGTTGTCGTGCAGTAGTCCCTGGTTCTCTGCCGCGAGAGAGGCGTTCATCTGTTCCAGTTCAGAGTCATAGAGGTCTACACTTTACAATGAGCAAACAAGTACGCGTTCCCCGTTCACGCAAATATAATACCTTGAGGCTTGTCGAGGTTGAACCTGTAGATAATGAAATGTGTACGTGCACGGTCGAATCGCGGTTTCGACGCACCTCCTCAGCACAAAGCCCGTCTGGGCGTGAGCAGCCTGGTTCTAGTACCACCGGTTAGAATCGACAAAGCGAGCGGAACTTCGAAACACATACTTTGACTACGCTCGCGGAAGCATGGAGCGTCGCAGAAAGTGACTTGTTCTGTGCGATTTGTTCGGCAAGTTCCTGGATAGTATTCACGAGCTGGACGAGTTCAGATTCGCCGGTGTTGTCGAGGATAGTCATCAAATGTGTGGGTATGTGTGTATTACTTCCGACGCGACGCGCGCTTTGGCAACTTGCCTCCACTAACTTTTGGCACGCCTCCACACTTTAAACCACACCACCAAATTTGGTCTACAAAGCCATGATTGCGACTAACCATTGTGCTTGTGGATTCATGCAGGCGCGCATATATATTCCAGACTATCGTCTCCACGCAGCCATGCCAAGTACTATCCCTCATGACTTCACTGCACACCTCCCGCTCCCTGGCGCGCATTAATCCCAGAGTTGCGCGCCCGAGAAAGGTACCAGCCTCGCTTCCATCTGACACAAAAACAGATTGTGCAGTGAGCGATCAACTTGCACCCGCTGCTGACACCGCGATCCCGCGGTTCAACCTCGAAAAAACCTTTCCAGCTATCCTTCGCCCCTTAGCCCTCCTTCGCCAGATCCCCCAATCACAGGACATCGATGCCTTGCGTGGGCTGGGCCCCGTATTTTCTCAACGTATCAATGAGATCCTCTACTCCATGACCCGTCTCCCCGATCACATACGCAACAGTCCAAAGTATCAGATCGCACTCGGCAGTGTCAAATTCTACAACGACTTGTTTTCCGGCTACATTGGCCATATACCAGAATATGACCAACCAACGTCTCGTCAGGAATCAATTCACATCTCCATGCAGCTTCTCGACATGGCGATGTCGGGTCTGAGGACGTTCTTGAGCGCTGCTGCCTACGAAGTTGCTCAGATGAAACCTTTGCCTCAAGTTCCCGTCGAAGTTGATGTCGTAGACGAACCCGAAGCATCGCCTACATCGTCAGATTCCGAGATCCATCGATTCGGGTCAAACACAGCGATTTCTGCGTCTCACTCTACGGACACACTCAGTCGCTCGCCAAAGTCCAAAGTCTCTGCGTTGCTAAAGCCCCTTCGCGACAGGATCAAAAAGAAGGTCTCTCGCATGGACTTGTCCGCTCCCAACTCTTCCCCATCTAGCACGGCAGTAGACAGCGATTCTAGAGGCCTGAGCTGTGGTTATGTCCATGTCTCCGTCAACATCCGCAACTCGTTGGCTCAGTTTCCCGTTTTCATCGATCCAACCCTTGGAAAAATACCTCATCCCGATGATGATACAGAACTGTGGAAGGATCATAACGGGTTGGCTCAACTCGCCTCCCTCAAGGCTCTCGTGCGATACATGACAAGTCCGGATGCTGACAACGACGTGGAGATCGTCGACGTCTTCTTCTTGTGCTTTCGCTTTTTCTCGAACCCTCGAGAGACGCTTGAGGCTCTCATGGCCAGATACAACGAAAGCGTACCTTCCGAATCTCATTCCATGGCGCAAGCATGCTCTATACAGGTCAAGGTTCGCATTGCGAAGTTGGTGTACCTCTGGGTGGATCTTCACTGGCGCGCAGAGGACGCGAAGGTGATATATCGTCTCTATCAATTCATCCACAACCGCATAGTACAAGACCTGCCAAAGGACGCTTCCGCTAGGTTATGTACATCGTTCCGCCAGCGGATTCAGGCCGGCGCGCAATCTAGGGGACTCAGGAAGGAAAAAACGATCGCACGCGCTGAATCAAAGCACCGTCAAGACGTGGTTGTCAGTAATTGGGAACCGCGGGAGACGAAGTCGATGATGAAGCACGACTTTACTAGAGTCAAACTCCAGCATTTTTACTCTCGCAGAGGTCAAGTCATGCTAGCGTTTCAGTTGACGCTCCTCTTATGTGAAAAGTACCGTGCTTTCGAGCCCGAGGACGCGGTTCGGTATCTCATGACTAGGAACAGTGAAGAGGAACACCCCTCGTGCGAGGTTGGGCGCAAAGTAGCGAATTTTATGGCCTACGAAAAAGCCGTGCATCGCTTCGTCATGGATAGCATCGGGACTGCTGATTCGGTGCAAACGCGAACGGAAATGATTGAATTCTTTTTGGAGTTGGCCACGGTAGGTTTTTCTGTCAGTGGATCATCGACGGCGGTGGCTGACGTTGGAGACAGAAATGCCACGAGATCCGTAACTATTCAGCCTCTTGTTTGATCGCCCTCGCCTGCGATCGTCCGACCGTGCTACCTTTTATCACGGTACGTAGTCTTGGTATCTACGGTAGACGGCGCTAACCCGTCCTCGCGCCGTGCAGAAATTGAAGATCAGTCCAGCTCATGAGAAGATGAGGACTACGCTGAGCGACTTTTATGCGCGAGAAAACCGTCATATGGCAGGTTACAAGCAAGCACTGCAGAGTTGTTGTTGTCCCGCCCTCCCTGGAATGAGTACGTGATATATTTTCCAATACAAATGCCGGCACGCCTGACGTACGAACAGTGCTCTTTATTCGGGAAGTCGCACGTGGATGTGGGTCGGGACCGTACGACCAACACCCGTCGATCCCTGGATCTCGTCTGATCAATCTGAAACGTTACCGTCCGATAACTTGGGCCGTTAGGGGTCTGTCTCTTGCTTGTCTAACGCATTCGGGGGTTGACGGTGCTTTTTAATATAGCAATGGAGAAATGTCACGCGCCATTCAAGATTCAACGTGTTGATTACATTTGTGACTGGCTGGAACACGTCTTATCCCCATACCTCGTCGGGAGCGAGGTGGAATGGGAAAATCGCATATACAAGAACTGGTGCGTAAATCGTGATTGGACTTGGGTGGTGTTGCTGACCTGTTGATCTCTGCAGCCGCACATTGTAAGAAGCTGGCCGAATATATCGGCTCATGATCATCCCCACGCAGGCCGTGGAGCGGAAAACGTTAACTCATCTAAATCAATCTAAATCGTCCAACTTGACTCGTCATTCCTTTACATAAATATTACACTGACCCACGTCACTCCTTGGTTTGCAATATCTTTATGTCTTGTCAATTATCGATCACGATCTACACGCTCCTTACCAATGAAATATATTTTTGTCACCCGAGAGAATCGTGTTTGATGCCATAGCATATATGCATATTTGCGTACGAAACAACATACAACTTTCTCATATCAAGCTGGGAGTGTGAAATCATGCGCGTGCCGCCTCGATTCGTCTCCTTGCAATCTGACGCCGGTTCAATGACGAGAGGGAAGAAGTGATGGCATCCTTATCCTTGCTCCGCTCCACCTCCACGGTCGAGACTGCCAAGATGATCTCGACGTGGCAAGGGTGACCTTGGTAGGGGTTGATGCGACCGTGTGCACGGTACGTGCGACGACGAGTTTTCTGAATAAAATGAAGTATTCAAAAGCTCGGTCAAAAGATCGGAATATGTAGTGACATACGGGTGCCTGCTGAACGACGATGTTTTTGATGAGAAGCTCTTCGAGTTCTAAGCTCTTTGCGTCGGCATTGGCCTCTGCGTTCTTCAAGAGGCGGGTGATGAATTTAACGGATTTCTCGGGCCAGCGACCTGTGGGCGTGAGGTTAGGGTCCTTCGCAGAAGGAACGATCTTCTTGCGTAATACTCGCCTTGGGTCGTTTTGAATTCTTTCGCCTGGCTGGCGCGACCGACGCCACCCGAGAAACGGCGGAAGGGGATGACTCGTTTGTGTTCGAGGACGTCCCCGAGGTAACCGTAAGCCTTGGTCAGTTTCATGCCTTATAGTGGGGATCGGTCAACTTGATTCTCTTGGTGGACGATACTGTACTGATAACACACCTGAGAGGACGGCGGCGACTTCGCGCATGTTCTTGAAGTGGGTGCGGAGGTACTCGCCGCGGGCGCGAGCGGCTGGTTAACGGTCAGATCGACCCGGTGGACGAGAGGAAAGGAACAGACTCTTTTCAGGGTTGGTGGCAAGGGCGGCGGCGGCGTAGCGAACTGTACAGACGGGCGGTGAGAAGGGCGCACAGCGACAACATGATTTAGCAACGTACCCATCTTCGAGGCGTTTGTCGGGTTCGTCGAGCGCGTCGTGTGGATGATGTGCAACTGGGTTGGGGTGGCTTGAACCTTATTTTTACAGTTATTCGGGATTTGCCGGTATGTATCATGCACGTGATCTATTCCTATTCGTTCCGAGTTTTGCAAGTTATGTACTTACTTTGCTACGGAAGATTATGCCAGCTAACAATTCCAATGACGTCCATGATCCGCCGGGAACTGCGCCTGCTCATCATTCAAACGTGTCCTTTTCTTCACAGTCCACAACGTTGACTTCCAACAGCGAAACAGACAACTCCAACAAACCGTCCGATGGTCAGGTGCGCATATAACACGTCATAAGATACAGATAGCGTCACGGACGTGAACCGTAGTTGGGAGCACTCACAACTCTCCTCGAGAGAGAGAATCGCATCAAGGAAGGAGCAGAAAAGTTCCTCAAACTCCCGATCACCGTAGGGGTCCTATGATCTCTCGCGTAGACAGTCGCGCTGAACTCGATCACCCCCAAGGACACTATGCGAATGCAGGTCGAGTCGGAGCTCGAGATGGCCACGAACGAGATTGAAGTTCTCACTAGGAGAATCGAACAAGGTACGATCGATTTTTTATCGACCTCTCTTCCCCGGTTGCATCCCCGTCAACTTTCAAGAAACAACTCGTGGCAAAAGGAGAAGGAACGGCGTCGGTCCCGCTTCCAAGCGCAAGTTTGCTGGACAAGCTCCCACCGTCCGCTTCAGAGAAGACAATGACGACAGGGATCGAGGTAACCATTCACTGTCAACGACCGTGTGCCAAGTCCGACGGTTTTGCAGACGATTTCCGTACTGCGCTGAACCAGGCAAATTCTCATCTCATTTCACTCGCCACCCTCTCCCGGCCGGCCTCTGCCATCGCATCCTCGTCCACCGTATCCACCACCAGCTCTGAACTCGACAGAGCGCGTATAGACATCATGAACAAACTCGTCAGTCTGCTCCAGCGTAATCTTCGCGTTCGCTATGAGTTGAGCGTGTCTGAAGTGGTTCAAGCGTCCGTCCCCTTTCTTGCCTCCGTTCATCGCGGGTCAGCTCATGAGATGCCTCAAGTGTGACACCATCCCTCTCAGACCAATCTTCAAAGCATTGTCGCGCAGCAGCGTACAGGCTTATCCGCCACTCGTTAGTTGATTCTGCTTCGGTGGAAGAGTTGCACCGTCAACCCTTGGAGTGGTTCATAGTAAAGTGGTGTCGTTCACTTTTGGCTCAAGGCTGCATGTGAACTTTCCCTAGGTCACTAGCGCGTGACAACAAGCATGCTGTTGAGAGAGAGCAAGTCATCAAGCTCATCCGTGCCGTGGTTGACGTCGTGTCCGAGAAGCGTGACAGACGGGGTAACACAGGATCGACTTTGCTTTCGTTGTCTGAGCCAATAATGCGCGCATTTGTTGCTGTCGCCGAGCACGCAGAGGATCCATTTAGACAGATCTGCGTCCAGACGTTGGCCGAGATGAGTTCGTCGAGGTCATAAACTGGTTATTGTCGTGTCCTGACTACCTCCTTGGCAATAGGTCTACTTGATATCGATCTGGTTGCGAGGACAGGTGGTATCCGGTTTCTTCTTCATGCTCTTGGCGAGGGCCCAGTCGAGATTGGACCCATCCTCGCTGCTACATTCCTTCACATTATCGATTCTCCGCGTACTCGTGCTTACCTGAGATTGGGTATTGACGTCGAGGTTTGTTGCAAGGTCGTACATTCCGTTCTTCTTAGATAATCCCCCTTCCCAGATCGCACTCTTGGCAGTCACCGATGCGTACGGACGAGGTTCTGATCACGCGGAGCGCGTGAGAAGCTGCACAAAAGTCATAGAACTTATGCTACGGACCTGGAGTGGTAGGTGCTGCAGATTTTTGGTCCTCTCGTAAGTGACGCCATGCCAGGTTTGATGTATTTTTGCATGGAGGATCAGCGAGCGATCAAATCCATCGTCAACACGCTGCGGATACCTTCCCTTGACACAAGGGTACGTCGACACTCTATGGAAAGCCGGGTACTTACGCAAGCACAGGAAATCATTCTTGACATGTTTTTCGACCTTCTCAATATCAAAGCCCCAGAGTGGTACAAGACCTTCATTGATGGACGTCGTTTGACAAGTGAGTGACACGACTTCAACGTGTCGCAGTTCACCGAGGTGTTTTACAGTGTACCGTAAACCCCGGAATTTGCCCGGACGCGTTGGCGAAAACAAATCAGCAGAGCGACCGCCTGAAACGCTTAAACTGACTGATCAATACATTGCACTCCTGATTCTCGTCTTCACCAATGCGGGTCTGCTAGATGTAATCAGATTCCGTGCCATTTGACCGAGTTGCATCCTGATGATGACATTTAGGCTTTAACCTGCATGCTCGAAGAGAACACCGTTGGGTCAAACTTGACGCGCAAGGCCACTCTGCTCATGGCAGAAGTCATGCAGATGGCGAATAGAGTCTTGCCGTTAACCATTGCAGCCAGTATACAGGCTGTCCCCCAGGTATTTAACCTCGCGTCGGACTACAACCGTGGGGAGTATAGGATGGTCGGAACGTCAGCTATATCCGCGATTGATAGCTTTAATCGTAATCGTGCTCGGCTGCAGCCTAACGGCAAGGGCACGAGACCAAGGTTGGTCCTGCTTTCATTTCACACACTGGTCGTCACAATGAGGTCCTTGCTCTCCCAGGGCCAATTCCGCAGAGGACGCTGTCCGTCGAGGGCAACGTCAAGTAGAGCAAAACAAGATCAAGATAGGCATGCAAATGGACGACAAGACATTCCAGTCCTGCTTGCTTGAGACTCAGGTAAACGAGTTCATGCATGAATATCATGTTCAATGTTGTGAGAGTACTTGCTAGGTCATGCTCACCAAAGACAATACGAAGTGGAACTTTGAAATGCTCCAAGAGTTGATTGATGGACCGCTTTTAAATCCCAAGCGGCTGGAGGAAGCTATCAAAGTTTCGCGCTTCATGCGTCGCCTCATGTCCTTCTTTCACCCATTTTCTCATCGCTTTTCAGAACTTCCGCGTAAACAGGTGGGTTCAGCGAGAATTGCTTGATTTCAGATGATTCGAGAGGTGTTTGAACAGCTTAATTTTCGATGGGTGCGATTGGGATGCAATCTCCTCACGACCCTTCTTGCCAGTCCAGACGGGATCCGCTTCCTCATGACCGAAGACGATTTTCTTGATCAGATTGTGAAGAGCTTTGCACAGCTCGATCCAGTACGTGTAGCGCCCTTTACGAGTTCTCAGCATTGATCTTGAATGACAGTTCAACGGTACTCCTGAATCGGATCCAATTTTCTCGAAAGCTCGCATATCAGAAACCCTGACCTACGGGTACTTCGAGATGCTTGGTACCCTCAGCAAGCACCCAGAGGGACTTACGTGAGCCAAGAATATTTGCATGACATCTCACTGACATAGTCCACAGCCTCATGGAGCAGTCGAAGATTTTTACAGCCTTCTACCATCTTAGCGAGCTGCGAAATCGTGAGGATCTTATAACCGCAGTGATTACGAACCTAGACTACACCATGTGCGTATCGATGCGGTTTTGTTTTCGTTATACTCAAACAAATATAGTGATGGGCACCCTCGTGTAGTGTTGTCGAAAGCTTTAACGTCCGAGGATGTTCACGTTCGACTCATTGCGACGAGCCATCTTGGAGATCTAATCCGTAACTCACTCAGTCCGGTCGCATGGAGCCTGCGGCTTCTCCTGACTCAGCTCTATGATCCCTCGCCAGAAGTTTGCGAGATGGCCATTCAATTCCTCGAGGAGGCGTGCGATGCCATGGAGGTGCTTCAACTTGTTGTGGAAATGCAACCGACAATGGATCATCTAGGCGAAATAGGTCACCCTCTGTTGCTGAAGTCAGCTCTCATCGCAATGTTCTGCATTCATCTGACTGATATCACCTCACCAGGTTCATGTCCACTCCGATGGGATTCCGGTACCTCTACAATGCTGGATATATTGCTAGAGAGATGGACATGTGGTTCCATGTAAGCGTGGTGTCCCTCTATTCTGAAATTTAGCCGACCGCTGGTGTATAGGAACGCAACACTTACTATGTAGTCCAAGTAGAGATCTTCTTGGCCAAGGTGTTCAGTTCTGAAGCTGCGGAGGATGACGAAGACGTTCTGCGAGTTATACGTTCTTGTTTCTGCTTCGACTCTAATCGATGCAACACAGAGCCTTCGACGGAGTAGTCCCGCCTCATTTTTACGGGGAAATGTCTAAAACCGAACTTGGGTGTCAAGTCTTGAGCGAAAAGGGGCATTTTGCAGAGTTTTCACATTTTATCCGGCAGCATGGACAAGAGAGCGAAGATCTCGAGCTGATCCTCAAACTGAAGAGCATTCTTTGGGCAGTCGTGAGTGTCACACGCCATGTATTCATCTCCGTGATCCTTGATTCGCTGATATGCGCAGGGTAACGTTGGCGCCACTGAAGGCGGCTTACCGTTCCTGGAGGAGGAAGAGATCATTCCTTCGATTCTCGACATTGCTGAGCATTCTCTCATACCTTCTGTACGAGGGTGAGCCGAGAGAGAGCGCGGGCCCTGATGTGGTGCTAAATCGAATCTACCAGAACCTGTTTTTTCGTCCTAGGGTTGATATCATCGACGACGCAAGGAGCCGAGATACTGGATGACTACAGATGGGAGGCCACTCTATCGCCGCTGGGTCTACCCACCGGACTGTGTGTACCGGTGGACTTGAACCGATTTATTTCGGTATGGATCGTGTGTGTGTATCCAGATTGTCATCTCATGGCCTTTTTTCCCCCAGCTTCCTACTTGGGAACCGGTTGAAGCCAAGAGCGATGCAGACGTTCGCCTACTTCCGCCTACCGTCCAGACGGAACTCGAAGTGATCACGGCGATTGACAATCTCAGCAACACCGTGATTGCAAACGCGGCCTCACGTTCCTTGGCAAGGTAAGTTCCGTGCCTCATAATGAGATGGATCCATCTCTCATCTTGACGCGTTCAGAATGAAGTCACGACCAGAGTACCGCTCCGCGTTCACCTCGCCGACTGTGTTCTTCAGGGCCCTACACATCATCTCGACGCAGCGTTATCGTCTCCCCGTGCGCAGGTATATCCTCGATTTGTTCAACATCGAGCTCGATCAGGATGTGATCAAGGAGATCTGTGATGCAGCTGTGTCCCTCCGCGCACCTCCCTCGTTCAAACAATCCGAGGCTCACATCAGCCGGGTCGTCAGCATGCTTGGCCACAAACACGCCGGCGGGGAGTCTGACAGCGACGCAGAAGAGGACGATTCCGAGATGGACGACGGGTTGGAAGAAGTCGCCGTCAAGACTCAGCCTATGATCATGTTGCGTCCCGTGAGCAGAATCATTGGGTTTGACACATGAGCTCAAATCTTTCGTGCTGGCATCCCATGTGCTGACCGACTGGACCCCGGCAGTCACGTTCATTCGCAATCCAAAGACGACGCACTGTAATTTATGTTTCATACTGCATATATGGCTGTACATACCCCGTCGCCCTCTTGGCGTTTATTTATGTAACACACTTCTGTTTCTATTTTGCCGAAATTTTGTGTAATGTGCACCAGCTCAGACGATCGCTTTCACGCGTGCTCGAAGCTTCCGATCTCATGAGAAATGGCGGCCTGCAGGACCAAGAAAACACGTACCCATCCGTACACCAACCGCAGAAACGCCGGTCGACGCGCAAGCAACAGAAGCGCTGCGCACGCCGACACCTTCAGCACTCGCAACACCTTGTCCATCGTCCGTTTCCGCTCCCACTTTTTTCCATCGATTGCGACGTAGTGCGCCCAATTCGGTCGGCGGAGCCACCACCACCAGACGCTGATCGCGTACGGGAACGAGTAGAAAACCTTGCCCGTGCCCCCGGTACGTTGCCACGAGTGGCACTGCATTTGCACAGAGCGCGATAATCGCTCTTGGAGCTTGGCATTGTACGCGTCCGTGACGTCCGCCTTGACGACAAAGGCGGACGCCAGGCCGTCGAGAACGGGTTTGACGAGTTGAATCGCATACGAGACCTGTCGAACGAGGTGAGTACCAGGATCGACGCGGTCAGCACAAGGACGTTCGTTACGCACTTGGACTTCTTCCATGAAGAGCGTGGAGGTCGACGTGCCCGCGTTGGGACCTACGCGATGAATATGGTGAGCGATGTCCGCGAACAAACGTCGTGCTGGACATACCCGCCAACATGTAAAAATTTGGAATGTCGGGGATCACTGTCCCCAAGTAGCCAGTGGGACCGTCATGAGCATCGTAGTATCCCTGAATGGTGGTTCCGTTTAATCCTTTGACGTTCACGGAATACTGGTCCTGAGGTGCAATGCCGTCAGAAAATCCACCTCTGAAACGGAACAACACGAATGACCCCTATGAATCCCGTCGCGTAGACGATAACGTCGAACGGTAGCAGTTCACCTGTTCAGGGAAAAATCGTCACAATTTACAGCATGTCCAGGATCAAGATGACTTACCTTTCTTCGTCAGAATACCACTGTCCACGATTTGTTCGATTCCATCAAAGTTGAGTGCAACATTCGGTAGACTCAAACTTTTGATGTAACCACTATCAGCCACTACATGCGAGTCAACTGTATGATCGACGAGGGGGACAAAGTTTCCCACCTATTCGTTTGCCCCCAGGAGCTACGAAGGCATTAAAACACAGTGCAGCTGGAACAAACACCAAACTCACGATGTGTAGGTATCAAATGGTCATGATACTTGCTCGGCGTGTTGTCTAGTATATACTGTCGTAAAGTCTGAAATACATTATTTATATACATGAGTCACGCAAGACGAAAAACCGCACCTGACGACGTCTCTCACGGCTTGCTGCACTGAGAGGTCTCACTAAGGGCCAGTCATACTGTAAACGTGTTAGTGTGAATCGCCGAACGGAAGGGGGACGTGGGTACCTTGAACATGATGGACACGCGGTGAAGCCACATAACAAAGGGAACATTGGCGAATGCCCACTTTGCTGTGTCGGAATATGGTATATGGGGCTGAAATTGTGAATAATTGACGGAGTACACTGCAGGCCGAAAGACTCACTCGTGTATTGAACCACACCGGAGTACGAATGAAGTTTACGATGTGGATGTCAGGATTTGCGGCGAGGGCAGGGACGAATTGTGCGCTAGGAATCATGTCAATGTGCTGGCCCGAGGACTGGTTGACTCGAAAAGTACCCAGAGGAAGCGTTACCGATGACGGCGACACGCTTGTGGCGGAGGTCTAGTCCATGAGGCCAAGTTGCTGAATGGAACCGGACGCCTTTGAATGTGTCGACGCCTGGTATTTCGTACGGTATCTTCGGTTTCTCGAGAATTCCCACAGCCGAAACGACGATCTGTGCGATATCGGTGACCTTTTTCCCCGTCAGAACGTCTTCAGCGATTATCTCATAATGATTTTGTGCGACATTCCACTCGGCAGAGATCACTCTGGTATTGAAAACGAGATGAGAATACAGTCCATATTTCTTTGCAAGACCGATCCAATAGTCTTGGATCTCGGGTTGAAGACCGTGAGATTTGTTCCAGTTGGGATTGAGATCAGACGACAAGCTGTAAAAGTGTATCTCCACATCGGAAGAGCAGCCCTAAGAGGGGTAAGTGGAAGACTTTGAGACCAACTATGGCGCATACGGGATATGTGTTGGCCTGCGAGAATATCAGGTACCTATCGTTGGCGAGTACGAGTACTCACCCTCCAACAGCCACCTACTTCAGCCCCCTTTTCGTATATCTAGATATGATGTCGGTGAGCAATTCCATCTATAAAATGACAATACTCACAGTGAAATTATCGAAGCCAAGCCGGGATTTGAGCGCAATAGCAAAGGACAAGCCTCCAACGCTTGACCACGAATTGAGCACGCGATAAGATTCTGAGCAACGCGTTAACGTACCCAGCACCCATGATGACCACCTTGGGTTGTGATACGGTCTTCTCCATCGCGACCAACGGGGTGGTATTCGGGTGAGATCTGGCAAAGAATCATTTCGGTCAAGTATTAATACTATCATGATGGTCAGGTGAGCGTAAATACGATGAGTGTGAGAGAACCAAGTCGACACAGCCACTACGGTGGAACACCCCGGATAGTTTGAAGACGACTACTCCGCATACAAAGAATGTCGCTCCTTCGTGTCTGCCGTGCTCGACCACCTTTGAACGCCTTTATTTCGGCCCGTGGCCTCATCACTGGCGCACCCATACAAACGCCAGTCGCAGCCGAGAAATCAGAGAGCACTCAGATTGCGGAACCCGTCCATGGCGAAGTCTTTACAGCCAACGCCGTCAGCGGTGCGCCCGGTACGTATTCCCAGTAGCTCCTATCGTGAAACGGAACGTCCTTGCCACAAGACTCATTCGTAATCCTCTCTGCGCCTCCAATAGCCGAGCTTCATCATCGCGCCGTACGTATCTATCAGCCTACCCGCAACACCATGCAAAGTGGCTCTGGGAAATCGGAACGTTGGCGCATCGATTGGGACATCCTCCAGGGCGCAGGTCGTTGGGAAAACCCGTTAATGGGATATGCTAGCTCGTAAGTCGTGCGAACCACTGAGGTCCCCGTGTTCACGCCTGTGCTAGGGCGGATTACATGCAAGGCACACGACTCTCCTTCAAGAGCAAGGAGGACGCTATGCATTTTGCTGAGAAGCAAGGTGTGTATTTTTTTTTCTTCTTCCCAGTGTATCTGTTACCCATGACGCGTGACTCGATCCTAGGATGGGACTACTATGTGTAAGCTCCGCGTATTCCGTGTGTATATCTACGGCTCAACGGTCCTCCTTTTGCAGTCAGTCGGAGACTGTTAAAAGGATACCTCCCAAGAACTACTCCGAGAACTATGTATATAAACCGCGCACACTACGTATCATGCGCACCAAGTAGATCCCATTGCTCCAGTAGATCTCGCTAAATGATTATTTCCTATTCATCCAGACGGTCGTTCTTCAGGACAACAAGCAGCGGTATTTCGTCATTACATCGTATGTCCTGATATCTTTTTTTGGCGCAACGCCATCTGGAAGTTGCTCCGTGAGCTGAGTCATCTCTTTCACGCAAGTTCTATTTCGGCTTGCAGCCAATATCGTGCCAAATTAGACGAGCTCCAACACGTTCCTCCGCAAGCACTCGCATCTTGGATGCAATACCGATCGTGAATATTCGAGGGGCTGACGAGTACCAATCGTCGAGGCGGTTGTTCATGCTCGACATGTCCGCCTGTCCAATGCCATGTTTCATGATAAGTTTGTCGATCGATGTCGTGATGCGGATATAATATATCACTCTGAACCTTGGGCAGTCCGACACTGTCCGTCCACGTTATCCACCAAATCTGTCCTGTAAGCTGTGGCCATTCAAAGCATAGCGATGATGCCCTGTTTCGGATGACGGCTTAACCCGTCCAGCACTGAGTTACTGATAGTCCGAGGACATTAGTCTGGTGACCAGCCCGTCCAAAAGAGGAAGTGCTGATGAGCGCTGAGGCGAACCATTCCGTCGTTTGGACGGGCTGGTCACCAGACTACGAGGACTAACGCGCCCCATGCAATAGGAGTACTACCAAGATAGAAATTTAAATAGCCAATTAAATCGTGCCACATATGTAGATCCTCCTCGACCACATCTCTGATGCGCAGCGCATCGTCGTTTCCTTGTGTATGTAAATTCCGGACGAGTCGGCGGTCGCACGTTCGACCGCGTCGTCGGGTCGAATAATGAGGATGGGGATAAAAACTTTTCTGATGTTAATGTTCATTGGCAAACCCGTTGTGCAACCCTGCATGGAAATGTCAAAATGAGACACTAACCACGGTGTAGCAACGAAGACGAGAGTCAGGTTTCCCACAGTGAGTCCGTAGTAATTGTGCCAGACAGATCCCGGCGCTCGAAGTTGCATGTCCTTCCCCGTCACCACCCAAGGCTACTACGACCATCCCGCCCTCGAGCGCCCCGCCTTTCACCGCGACTCATTGACAGAGTCGCGCCCCCGCAAACCCCGCAGTGAAAGGCCCCAAATAGAACTCGCTCCAGATCAGCCCCTCACCACTCAAGGAAAGCCCCGTGCTCGGGTGTTCGTCGCTTGCTTGCAATGGTACGTCCTCTCCATCTCCCTCTTTCTCCTCGAGGCCTCATCCACGTCCAAGTCGAACACGCAAGATACGCTGCGACGGCGCAAAGCCCGCCTGTCATAACTGCACCCGTAATGCCAAGTTAGCCGAATCCTGCACCTACGATGCTACTCCGAAACGCAGAGGCCCAGACAAGACTCCTGGAGCACGCCAGCGCATGGCGCGTGACGCTCGCGAGGAGCGCGACGTTGACCCAGTCGCATCTCGTCGTCGCCGTCGGAAGAGACACGACACTGCGCCCCCATCCCAACCGGCCCAGATCCGTCCGTCCCCTGCCTCCCCGCCTCCCCTCGTCATCGACCCGCAATTGGCCAACATTCCCCCATATCAACCCGCTATCGCTGCCCCGTCTCCCTCTCTTTCCCTCACTAATTTCGCGTCTCAACCACCCTCGCTCCTCCTCGATGGCACTGTGTATCACACGACGAACAGCCAGGTATTGACTTGATCGCTCATCCGTCGTTACGTTCTCATATTACTTTGTGATCAAAGGGTTCATATTTTTCCCCGAGCTTTAATTCCAATCTCGTCCTTCACCCCACCAACTCTCTCACTACCGCAACTATAACTCGTGCACACATCTCCCCGTACTACCAAGACAACGATAGTTCTAAAGACTCTACCAGTCTTCCTTCAGAGCCTTCCCTCGAATTTGTTCGTCAAACTTGGTGGGAGTCTCTCCTCACCATGTACGGTTCCTCCCTTGCGTCCCCCCCATTCATTTCCATATCGAGACGACAACAGGCCGCAAATAATATCACGAACGATTTGCGTTTTCTTTTCCGTTCTTCAAATTATGCGTTTTCTTTCTTCAACGTCCCTCATTTTCTCTCAGTTTATCTCCATCCTGAAAGACGTCTTCACATGCAACCTAGCTTATTGCCCGCTGCCCTTGCCATCGCCACCTTTATTCAGTCCTCCGAGACCGGCTTCGGCAGACAAGGCCGCAGGAAAGCCATGCAGCTCCGCAACTTTGCTCAAGGTGCTCTCGAGGCCAGTTTAAACGCTCGTTGGATTGACGAAGAGCTAGCACAGGCCGCTTGGGTAAGCGAGTTTCTCTACTTCATTGCTCATCTAACCGTCCGAAAGCTGTTAGCATTGTTCGAGCTCTGCGCACATCCTGATTACACCAACGAACGATCCGCGTCTAGCATGGTCACCCTCGACATTATCATCAGGGCACTTTCTTTGACAATGATAGACTTGGAGGATCCGGCCTCTACCACCTTCTCTCCCCGTTCTGTTCCCTCGGTCATGTCTGCGTCGCCACAATCGTGGTCATCCGATTCGTCCTTGAGTGCGGCACTAGCAGACACAAGCTTCTCGTACCCGGCGAAAGGTTGCTCTTGTGCTTCTAGATCACTTGGACAACACTGGGATGCGGTAGAAGAGCACACTCCTCTCTGGACAACTACCCCAGCCTGGGATGACTGTTGGACAGAAGCGGAGATCAGAAAGGAGAGTTGTCGGAGAGTTTGCTGGAGTTCGTTACTGCTCGCAGCTGGTCACACGTCATACGCCACGGTAACGAAACGACCACCTCCTGACCTATTCATTTCAGAACCCACCAATGTATGCACATTCCTTCTTGGCCTGTGATTCTGTTGACCTGTGTGTCTGTAGTTTGCGCTCCTCTTTCCCGGAGAGACGGTGCTCTCATCTGTTAATCACTCTGGGAAAGATACCATTTGGTCACTCAATTACCGGACCATGCTGCTATGGCACAGTTGTCTGAGGATGCGTCAAGATCCCAGCGTGTCGGCAGCTGAGATGGCTCGCTTTGGACGGGATGCATGGGATGAGGCAGATGTACTCGACAAGGCGCTCGACTCCCACGGATGTGACTTTGAAAGAGCGTATCTGTTCCAGGGACGCGAGTATTTATTCGAGTAAGCGATCCGTTCCTCCGAATGAACCCAGCTCATCTCTTCGCAGCGTACGGTCGATGATCATGCACGAATTCCGGCGATATGCACCGCTTGCTCTTGGGTGGGTGTTTCCCTTTTTTCCGAACGAACAGAAAGATAACCAAACTGCGTCTAGTGGAGTCGCCCAAGTTTATCACAGCAAAGCAAGAGATTGGCGTACGTTGTCCTTTCTTCATCCACACAGCGCCTCTCATGTTCGTTTGCCAAGTTACCCACCAGGACAATGTCTCCCAGCGTGTCGTTCAATCACTAGCAGCCTTTACAGGACATGCAACTGTTAATCTGGCACAGCGACCATTCTTCGTGTTTTGGTGCATGGGCCAGATCACCAGGTGGGGTGATTTTAGTAGGGTATGCTCAACTTCGCTGATCTGGGGCGGGAACAGGGCATTGATTCTCTGGGAATATGACAAGACGCTGACTCTTGCGCTTGACGTATGCGTCGCTTTTTTCAAGCCCATTGATTTCCTGAATGCCTTGTGGCCATGTGCTGGTCAGTGTCCAAGTTGTCGCTTTCTGGGCTAACGCTGAATCTTGGTTCTAGAGCTAAGACGTCGGTTGCCAGGTTTACGTGAACAACTCACCTATGCCTGCAGAGAGGCAGGTCGTCCGTTGCCACCCCCGTGCTCTACGATCATAGAATGAGAGAGCAATAATTGTTGTTGTTGTAATTAGCGTTGTTACCGATATACCCAGAAAAGGAAATGAAGTGGCTGCTAGTATGGTCACGGACGAACTTAAACCCGAAATGCGCACTGCTGAGCGTGCATTGACGTTGACTGTGACCAACGTGATAAGTGTCTTGGACGATCCATGGACCTCGTTCGCCTCGCTCAATCTTCTCTCACAAATCCAGATTCAACACTAGACGACCAACCCGCCACAACAACAACTCTCAAACGACCACCCTCTCCCTCCTTTGACTGCACAGACGACGAGATCACAAGGAAGAGGTTCAAGGAGGACCCAATCCAAATGCAATTGCCAACATCATCACCCTCTAAATACAGCGCCCTCATCGAGGATCTCGCGCAGGAACTTCAGTGCGGCTGTTGCGCCGAACTCGTCTACCGACCTGTCGTCGTGTCCCCCTGCCAACATTTCTTTTGTGGAAGGTATGCTTGGCCGATGTGTTTGCGGCGTTCTGAATCGCTGACCGTCGGGGCTGCAGCTGTTGTGTGCTTTGGATCAGGGTGAGTTGTTATTTAGACCAAGTGCCACGACTATCCTGGCATCGAACGCATCCACGTAGACGCTAACTAGATTGATCTCCAGAACGGTGGCACCAACTGTCCAGCCTGTAGAGGGGTCTCAAGTTTTGTCACGCCCTCTCGTCCTCTTCAGACGATCGTCGACGTACTGCTACGCGCAGAACCCTCCAGAACGCGCACGGAACGCGAGCAGATACAGGCCGACGAAGTCTATAAAGCTGGCTCATCGATGAGGGTGTGTATCGTTTATTTATATCCGCATACTCGTGCCTCGAACGTTTCTGCCAGATCCCAACTCCCCGAGAAGCATCTCCAGAACCGACTCTCAACCAGAATTCAGACTATGCTCGTCCGTGCCCGCATTGCGGACCGGATAACCCGTACGGATGGAGATGTCCACAGCCAATCATGGACTTTTCGGTGGACCCTGAACAGGCTTGGCATCTCGACGATGGTGCACCTCCGGGACATGGATACTGTGGGAACTGGTATGAGCAACCTTGCGCGTCTTTATCCATGACTTATGGTTATCAGCGAGATGTTGCTTGCACTTGGAGCCCCCATCACGTCCAAATGTGATTTCTGCCAAGTGTCGTTCTGCGGTATCAACGTTCAGGGTAGATGCACTGCTTCTTTGTTGGCTGCCCAACATCCTCACAATATGAACGACATTGGCGACCTCATTCAGTCGTCCGAGGTCTACGAGTGCTTTGAAAACAATACGGTGGAAGTCGAGATCATGTTGGATTACCTGTCGAATAGACAAATCACCCCGAGACAAATTTACCGTGACGTGAGTTGTTCGCGATGCTTTGCACTCAAAATGCATTGAATCCGCTTGCAGATCGTACATCACCTACAGTCACAGCCCAACGGTTTCAGACCCCTATTCGATTCGGACCTTTTTGTTGACATGCACAGTGTCGCAGCAGGCACCGACAACAACCCCACCGCTCCGCGAGCTCGCATCTGCAGACACTGTGCCACAGAAGTACTCCTCTGGGGCTTGAGGGAGTGGTGGATCCGCGAACGGCAAAAGGGTCACCTGGACGCAGCCATTGCGAACCGTCCCAATTGTGAGCAAGGTCAGTCATGTGGCCGACAAAAAGATCTCGGTACGTCACGTCCAGTTATGAACGACATCTCGGGCCCCTTGAATGGCATCTGACATTCGTTGTCGCTTGTAGCACATGCCAAAGAGTGTGAGTAGTTCTGCCTGTTGTTCCACGTCGCAACCTCTGACACAACGTGTGTCGTCTTCGTCGTCCGGCAGATAATCATCTAATCTCGACTTCACCGTCCCGATCGGTGCAAGTGCCTGGGCCATCTGCAGATCTTGCTGGGCAACTCCACCAAATGGAGACGCGGCACAATGAACCCGACCCAGTCGTCGAGACCCAGATTGCCTGGGAGAATGTTCACACCGAGCCTATCGTAGATACGGGAGCGACTCTGGCGGCCGAGAGCGGCGCCGACGATAGACCGAACGCACCGGTACCGTAGAGGGTTGATCTACAGACCCATGAGAGATTTGACGTTTCGTTGCTATCGCATCGTGTTTTTCTTCATATCTTCGGTTGTTCTCTTTCATTGTTAAACTGGTATGATCGGGAAGGGGCATCGATCATACGCATAGCCGGGGTTTTTACATGTAAATTCTACAATTAATGACAAGGTACTGTTGAGAGTGGGCCCCTCAGTGAGGTGTGTATATGTGACACAGAACAACATGTATGAACGAGTGATGTGTAGATCGCGCAAAATGCATACAAAAAGAGAGATTGGAAGAAAGAGATAATAATAAAAGAGAAAGAGTACCCCCATGCTATATCGCATTTTCTAGTCCGGCGTACATGGCCACATCAGCGCTCCCGTGCCGACGTGCACGCTCCGATCGAACAGATACCTTGTCCTGCGCGAGCATCTTCCGCCGCTGACGCTCCTTGAGCTCTTCAGCCAGCCGCTCCAGCCTCGCCTTTTGCTCCGCCTTTTTCATCTTCTTCGCCTCTGCCTTGTGCGACTTCTCCTCCACCGTAGCTCGTCTAGACCTGGACGACATCGTGCTCACGCTGTGCGCCGTCGGCGGTGGTTCCGTCCCACTGTCAGACGACCTAGAGGGCGACATGATACGCGTCAACGAGAGCTTCCCGGCCATACCCGGTCGCGGACTGCCATTGCCTACTCGCATCGCACCGGGCAGCGGCGGCGGTGGCGGTAGCGGGTAATTCGTCCGGCTCGAGGACGCAGAGTACAACGGGCTCGCATCGAACGTGGATGGCGAGTTCGCCACGACCGCAAAGGGAACTTTGGGTGGCGGCACGTTGACGCGGAGGTCCCCAAAGTTCCGGTTCTTCGTCCGCATTGCAAAGGTACGCAGGGGTGCCAAGGGAGAGTCTTGCTCCGAAAGAGGGTCCGTGGGTGCGAAGATAACGCTTCCGGAGCTTTGCGAGCCACGTCGGCCCGTCGACCGGCCCTCGAAGGACCGCTCCTCGATAATGGCGAGGGCATGTGAGGGGATAGCGTAGTCGACGGGTGTTTTTAGAGTGGCTGGGCTTCTTGGCGGAGAACATGATTGTGAATGTAATGAGCTGGCAGAGGTGGTTGAAGAAGAAAGTGAGGGGGTATCGGAGTCACTAGTGCTCATGCCAGCACTGGAATGAGTGCGTGCACGAGAACGACGAGGTAGGCGGAAAGCGGGAAAGCTGGGACGCAAGGAAGTATTCGAGTCCCAGCTGTCGTCTGTAAATGGTTCGAATTCCGTGTCGGAAGGAGTCAAGGTAGGAGAGAATGAGGGGTGGAGAGGGGAGAGAGGCTCTTCGTATTCCAAAAGAAGGTAAGGTGGGACATGTGCCCTCCCTCGGCGCGGCTTAATGCTAGCATCGATGTAATCATCGTCGGCTTCGTCCAACGCAACTCCATTCGCCTCTTGCTCTTCAGCAGCGCTGCTTGTATACGAGACGGCGGGGGAGAGCAGTTCTGCGACGGCACAGAGCTCAAAGTCCGTTTGTGCAGAGACGATGCTGAATGGCCTCTTGTGCTCTGTCATTCTCCGACTCCGTGGTAGCTTCAGGGTACTTTGTGAGAGGGTCGCCTTGTGCGAGTGTTCCTTTATTTGAGAGTCTGTATCTGACGCGGTAACCGAAATTTGATACGGCCCTCGGTCCAAAGTGGGAACGGCTACATGACGTGCAATCACAAGATTAGAATTTTGCAACTGATTTACCCACGGCTTGACATCGGACGTGTATCCTACTTACTGATTTTTGCGACGTTTCCCCTTCCTGTCCCACCGTTTTGTGGATCGACGGTCGGCAGCCTGGCATCTGACGCGCCTCGGGTCCGAGCTGATGATCCCAGCGTCTCTTCTGACGCACGCCCTTGGTGGTCACTATCGCCTGGGTCGAAATTACGATTACCCCCTGGACCGCCGCCTCTACTGTCCGCGCGAGAACGGCCCGTCCTTTTCTGGCTATACGACTAAACGATTGAAGTTACTAATCAGCTCCACGCGTTACGACATGTGGTAGAAATCTTACCATAACGGTCTTCAGAGCACTACCCTCTAGAGTAAATACGCTATCCTAATAAATTTAAAGGAAAAACGCACCGTATTTGGAGACTCCGACAACTACAGAGTGTTGCTACTTCGTAAACTCCAACAGAAGTCGAATTGGATAGGGCGCGGTGCATCGCATGCTTCACTAAAGCTTCCAGATGTGTGATCTGATACGTATTAGAGAGGATCAACAGCTGACTCAGAACCGCGGGAGCATGTTGAAGAGGAGTGATGAGTGCGAGGGAATAAAAATACTGTAACAATGCCAATGTGATCGGGTACGGTTCCGACAGATGAAAAGTGCGCGGGGTCAACCGCGGATCTGGCCGAGCCTCTGACGAGTCTGGCGCTCCTGGTAGGTCCGGAAGTCCGACATCCATAGAAGAGGAAGGTAAAATTTCGATAGCCTGACGAGCGCGTTCCAGGAATTTTATCCGTTGGTCCTTGAACCACGGCCACCTATCCTCCAAAGTCCTTCTCGAACATTTGATCTTGCGACCATCATCACAGACAATCTCGAAATCGGCCAACACCCCTTCTTCCAGCGCAGACAAACCGAACTCCTGCATGGGAATATCAAGCATTAATGGTGGTGGTTGGTAAATGCCGAACGACTCAAGGTCGACCACTGCGACATGATCCCAGCTGAGCAGTCGACGGTTGTAGTCCTCCACTAGATTTCCGTTGCGATTGCCGAATATGACGAATTTGTTAGCTTCTGGCCAAAGGCAGGCTCTGAACCAGGAACCAGAGGCAACGGCATTTCCTGGATCGACGCGTGACCAGGTCATGGTGAGTAGATCGAGTGCCCAAATCGAGTAGGATTGGTATGTGTGGGCGAGGTAGGTACCAGCGATGATGAAATGGGTGCCCAATATTGCACCGGAGGGAAATCGAAGGCCCGGAGGGAAAGAAGTTCCGGTCATGGCTGTAGAACGGTCGGTAATAGTGAAGTCTGTGTCGGGCAATGGAGAAAAAACTTGGAGTTCGCGCTTAACATCCGTGAACTTGTAGCATGTTGTGAGCAAGGGATCGAAATTATAAGCCAGAAGCGTACATTGTAATTGCTATAGAGATATATGTCATTTGGAAAATCGTCGGTCGGGGAGGCAGAATATGGAAGATGTGTGAGGGATTCTGTGGAAGTGCAGTCTTGAAGAGCAGGCGAAGACTTGTCTGAACGGAAGCGCATTCCGGGAGAGCCTAATATGGCGTCACTGTTAGTTGCGCCAGCCTCCTCTTGGGGTAGCCGAACGCGTTGGCTGGCGGAGACGGCCACACTACGGTAGGTTCCACAATGGTGGGGGTAGTTCTTGCGTTGTACCCAAGCTTTTCCGAGGAGGTCATAGACGTAAACGTCATCTAACCACACATTGGAGAGATCTTGACCGCCGATGATGAAGAGCCTGTCGGCTGTCACCGAGGAGAGATGGGCGTATCGAGGTTTGGGGACGAGAGGTTCGGCGGGGGTATCCGAGGAGATGCCGTTTGTAGACGAGGCGGGAAGCCAGTGCATTGTGGACAAGTCAAGAAATCGGATGTCGTTCAGAACGCAAAGATCCTCCGAGTTGGGTGAATTTGGGGGATTTCCCATTCCGCCAAAAATAACGAGTTGGTTGTTCCCTGAGCAGGATGTATCAGTAAGTGGGAGAGGGAAAAGATGGGGGACTTGCATGTTTCCGCGCTGTGAAAGTAACGAGGTTCGGGCAGGTCGTCGTCGGCAAAGGGGGTCGTTTTGAACCATGTGAATGTTTGTAGATCGAAGACATAGAGGTCGGACACCATGCGTCGTTCGGTGACGAGACGACCGCCCTGGGGGAGAATCAGGATGGGAAACGGGGATGGGAGGAGCGGGAACTGACGAAGAGGTATACTTTAGAGCCGACGACGGTGGTGGATGCACCCTGAGTGAGTGAGTGCGGATCAAGACGAGGGTAGGAGAGGGAGAAGATATGGTAGCTTACGACGAGCTTTGGGGGAACATCACCTGTTGATTTCCTACAAAAAGTGGTAAGGTCTGATATGGAGTGCATCGAAGGGGAAGGGGGGCAGAGATGAGTTGGCAGTGGAGGTTGAGAGGCTACTAAATAGTTTGAAGTGACCTCGATCACTTTCATCTGAGATCAGCCGACGGCTCGTGCCGTGCCGTGAGTGAGTGACGTGACCACGTTTTCACTTCTTTTTTTTTTTTTTTTGCAAGTTCCGGATCGGGTCGGGGCTCTCCGCTTCCTTGTAGTCCGTGTCGAGATGCTGAGCAGAGACGGACTCGGAAGGGGGAGGGGGCGAGGCAGGAACGGGTTCATGTTTCCGAGTTATACCTCGCATCTCCATGCGGTCTCGCAACGCGTTACTTATCGGCTTCTTATCGCAGCACGAATACTCCAAACTTTAATCCCTTCCCCGCTCTACTCGCCTTTGCCCCATTAACAGCAACCACATTGGCGAAATGAACTTGTTTGTCCTCCCCGACATGCACTGATCAGTGCCTCGCTAGATCGCAAGATAGCAACCAATTACTCATACCATTCCGTCATCCTTGGCCTTCCAATCAAGCCACCACCCTGCTCCCATCAATTGTGCTCGTTCTTTGACATTGCGAGTCAATCAGCGTTTATATGTACAATAATTCCCAGAGAGAGTCTCGGGTCATGTGTGACGTGTTACTGGTAGTGAGGGCACTTCAGTGGCTCTTGACAGCGGCCAGCGGCCACCGACAACAAAGAGTGGTCTGCGGATGATTCCGAAGGCGGTCAATGATCCGTTTCAAACCGATCCTAAATAGATCTTTATCGCGTTCCAAGCTATCCCTGCTCCTTCCTGGACGCGATTTCTCATCCAACTCAACACCGTCCCTGAACATGTCCACCATAGACATCGCGGAGACAAAAGACACCATCCAAGTCAACTCACACCCCCAGTACGACACACCAGATCACATTTCCCCACTCATTCTTCATCCCTCTCCCCTGGATCAATTCCACATCTGGTTTGATGAAGCTTGCAACGCAGGCGTCCGTGAACCAGAGACAGTGTCTTTGTCCACCGCCACCGCATCCGGTATACCCTCTTCTCGCATGGTCCTCTTCAAACAGTTAGATAAGCGAGGATTCGTGTTTTACACCAATTATACTTCTCGCAAGTCTAAAGAGCTCGACCAGAACCCCAACGCTGCTTTACTTTTCTTCTGGCGAGAGATGTCGAGACAGGTCAGGATTGTTGGAAAAGTGGAGAAGTTGAGCAAAGAGGAAAGCGAGCAGTACTTCCAGAGTCGACCTATTGGCAGTCAGCTCGGTGCACTTGCGAGCAAGCAAAGCACCGTCATAGGCGAAACCGACCTCCAACAGAGACTCGAGAAACTTCGAAACCACTATCGGGTCGAAGAGGGCAAAGAAGTCAAGATTCCTCTCCCAGATTTCTGGGGTGGTTGGAGGGTTCTTCCAAGGTAGAAAACAACTTTTTGGTGAACACATCTGGTGCTGATTCCCATCAGTGAAGTAGAGTTCTGGCTCGGGAAGCCGTCTCGTCTTCACGATCGTGTCCGATACCTGCGCATCGACGGATCTTCAGACGAAGAACCCCACTGGACGATCGAAAGATTGTCTCCCTGAGGATTGGCATCAATCATTCGCAGTATACATGCTCTATTGGCTACAACCGCAGTTGCAGTACCGTACATGGTGTTCGGATCGCAAGATACCAGTAATATTGCACTTCATGTTTTTCCAATTCTCAAAGCTGATTGTATCGATTCGATTCGAATTTTCCATTACCATGCAAGTCGGAGATCAGGGCAAATCGAAGTCGACTGAAACAAGTTCATTATCCCCGAACCAGACCTGGTGCTCCTACATTAAAGGTTCATGAGGGTCACGGCCCAATCTCCGACCAGGTTCATATCGGAGTTCAACGTTCTACGACCACTGCATCCCCTGGAACGGGTTGTTATTGCCTCTCAAGTGCGCAGTATGTGAGCCCTAAGAACTTCTCTTCGCTGGGCGTTATGTTATAAGAAACAGTTAAGCGCTCCAACGCTTCTGACCTAGATTCTCATACACTTTGCCGTCGGCTCTATAATTGCATAACGCACAGACGCTCATACTAATTATGTTGAAATATATTTTGGCTGCAAATAGTAGAACTGACCTCAATTCCAGTGCTGTCGACTTCGAACGGTCTCAGCTGTCCGATGCGAACTCCGTTCCAACGACGACCGACGGTTACGATGAGAGCGCGCTGCAATTAACGGTCACGGTTCAGCAATTAAGCCGAGACGATCAATCTCCCGGCGTGCGCCTTCTACATGGGACGAAGTTCATCGATTCATCTGCGACTACGAGTTTGGTCTCACGCTGACGCGGATACAGAGTGCTATAGAATGTCACCCGCGGGCGTTGCGCCTTGGTAGGACCTCCGCTCAGGGGGACGTCGGTTGATCAGAAAGCAATTCTGGAGGTTCCGCGGCATCCCGACAAGTTGTTCCGCTGCTAGTGCGGGATTTGCGAAGAGGTGGACTTTTTGTCAGGGATTCTGGCAGACATGAAGGGCAACAACTCCACTACTCTGGGGTACTCGTCCCTGTCAATGGGCCCTGGTACCTTTCCCCTTGCTCCTCTCTATGGTGCATGATAGTCGGCATGCGAGCAGCCCATCATATTCATATTTCAACAGCCTCAGAATATTCAGGCCCAGGTTCGGAGCCATGAAGTCTCGCCGCGATGAACGGAGCTAGCGAGAGAGACTTCGCATGTCCCCTCAGACACTTGTAGATATGGTGAATGATATCTGCGGAAAACTTGATGATTTTTTGGAGTCGGCTCCAAGAGAAATTAGTGCGCTATGGCAAGTGCAAGTAAATGGCAGCCGGTTGAATCATCTCTGGTTGTTCCTGAGACTTGTGGAAGAAATTTCACCCAGGCGCCATCACCGTTGCACAAAATTCGTCCTACAGTTCCTGGAGAAGCTTGGACGATGGCGCTACTAAAGGTATAGCCCACATCCTTGCTGTGGAGTATAGCACCAGTGGGAAGTAGAATTTGGACTGTTGTCGCTATCACAAGAACCTGATCTCTGTACCATCAGAGGTATAAGCCGCATCAACCACGGTGACCACTCGGTGGCATCATACACGGGCGCTCGAGCGCTCGGTAAGTGCCGCTCAAGGAGAAAGTCCTCGGAAGAAGGAATGGTGATGTGAATGCGACCGTTCAAGATGTCTCGAAGATTTTACGGCATCTCCAGAGATACTATTGTTTACCCCAGTACCGCGAGGACAGAACCAAGAAGGCCATCAGGACGGAGAATGCGATCTGGCGGTCTTCACCACGTTCGAGGGCTGCGCCAAAAAAAAAAGACCCCTTGGATAGAACGGTTGTGAATGGCAGCGGGCTGGCTGCCAGTGGCCAGTGATAAAGTGAGAAGAATCAGCACAGACGGAAAGAGCAGATGGAAGCTATGTAATTATTGAATGTTCCCGATAGGAGCCCAGTAGATGGTTTATGTTCATGACCGTTTGCTAAAATAAGTTTGTACGATTAGCTTGGATGTACTATAAAAGGAATCATCTGACGCCAGTTGGTTCACATGCTATCGAGCGTCCGATCAATGAACCTGAGATCGGTGAACCAAGACCTAACCAAACGTAGACTTGAATCTGATTGGCCGAGTTTTGCTGCTAGTACGCGCTGCACAATATATGCACTGAAACAGGATAAGTCAAGGCAACAGCTAAACGAATGTATTGAAACACAGGTACTACTCAACAAGGTTGGAAACCTTCAGCTGTTTGATGTTTGTGTGTGGGTCCGCGCAAGTTACATATATCGGTTAGCATCAACATTCCATGTCATGTCCGCTCGAAGCTCACATCAAGGAAGCAACTCTCCCGGACCGGACGCCATATCCAATGGGCTGAAGGCCGCCGCATCTGTGACAGGCCGGAATCATCCAGCTTGTGGGCAAAGATAACACAATGAGAAGCACGATCAGATTCATACGGTGACTAAAGAACAGGGATGCAAAGTAAAAAATAGGCTTTCAGCGTCTAGGGGACCTAGATCTTATATCCGCCGACTGATAGAGGAATTTGTGACGCACCGTTAGTGAGCTACTTCACACAACGACAACTTCGGCAGATATTTGGTTAGCTTAGTTTCCAAGACGGATCGAGTGTTCTCTCCAGGGTGGAATGCCGAAGCGCGACACAGTTGGCAAGACACCCACTAGTTGGGGCGCTAGAAGACCGGAAGTTTGATGTTTGGGCGTCTTGAATAGCCCAGACTAACAGCATTCCGGGTAGTTGTGGATAATCAAGCCCTCAGGGCTCAGGGCAGATATGCCTCGAGGCTGAAGTTGTTGAGTGACTGGCCCCTCTGAGAGCTATTGGACCGTGGTAGTGTTGGTTTGACTTTGACGTAGTATTTTTCAAACCCTCTCCATTGCGTATGTGACCCGCAAATGCCACTTCGTCTACTTAGACTTGCACGACTCTCGGTGCATCCCTTTCGTGGCCATAGCACTAGCGTTCGGTCGCTTCACGGGCCTTCCAGCCTTCCAGCTCCTCCTGCAGTCGTCTCTTTGGGCCTTGAGCACGAAAAGGAAGCGCGCGCATGGTTAGCCAGCTTTCGAACCGCTGCGTCAGTCCCGAAACACCTAGTCGAACTATCCTTCTCCCGTAGCTCTGGTCCTGGTGGTCAAGTTGAGTATTTTACTTCCCGCATCGGGCAGGCTTTGATGTTGGCTTGCGCTGACCGTCGGGCGATGTCAGAACGTCAACAAACTATCAACCAAAGTGACCGCGCGGTGCCGCATCGACGCGCCATGGATACCACCTTGGGCTCGAGAGACCCTGATACAGAGCGTGCGCTCGAATTGTTACGTTGCCACCTGGCGATTGACTCCAACGCTTTGCAGCCGTACTATGCGAAATCGACACACTCTCTACTGATGACATCCAGCGCCTCCCGCTCTCAAGCTTCCAATATCGATGATGTGCTTGCAAAGGTGTGCACCAGTGATCTATTTCTCGCCTCGTCCACTTACGCTGTGCCGTCTTTCAGCTCCATGCATTGGTAGCGGAGTCGGCGGCGAGTCTGATCAAAGGATCTCCAACCCGGGAGCAACAAAAACGCGTGGCTGGCTTGCAAAGGGCCGATAATCTACGCCGACGTCTGCAGAAGGACAAACGCAGTAGCGTGAAAAAGACTAGGACCAAGAAAGACTGGGATTAACCCAGAACATTTCCAAAGGCCCCTTCTCTGCAGTGGCTCCTTTCAATGAAACATCGGAGTCAGGAGGTCGTGTTGTGCCTTTGGTTGCGGACAAACTCAATGCCCAGAGACTAGGGACTCTTTGCTCTTGCCATTATCAATGGAAGACCGCTACGCTTCTTGATGGCAGTCGAAAAAACGACTGGATGAAGAATATAGGCGAGTTGCCGTTGGAGGAATGAAAGGATGGATTGCAAATTTCAAGGCTAGCTGGTTAACTGATTGGCAGTCATCACACTCTGCCAACTCGATCGAACTCTATTCGTCGGCTTTTACTGCATGGATTGCAAATGTGACGGGAATACGATGCTGATGCTGATCGATATCGATCAATCCAGTCTCCAAGATGAACGGAGACCAATTTACGTGACATAACTCAAACGCTATATGTTCAATTGAATCACAACGTACATCCAACCCTGTTCATGTCCGTCACCGGTGTCACCCCAGTCCACCGAACGGCGGCGCAGTAAGCAACGGATGTAGTGCAATAATTTCCAAGATCGATTGACACGAGGCCGCGTAGGACTCCATCTCTAGACTTTCCAGGGCGCCACACGATTTATATGCGAGTGATTGATTCAAAATTCCTCATATGTCGATCATCGTGACCATATGTCCATGTATTTATAAATGTCGGCGACATAAGAAAGTTCCGTCCAGGTGGCAGACGTACTTATCGCTCGTCCGAGCAAGTATGTACATATGTACGTCTTCTCCAAGACAGCCGAGAGGTTGGTGTCATAGCATAACGACGAGTGGACCCGAAAAAGTCCCTCAGTAGCAAGGGTCTCGATCACGAGCGATATTGAGCGTCGATTCACGATCTCGGTCTCGGGCAGATTCCCGTCGCGAGTAAGAGGTGGAAGCCATCTAGGCTGCTTGCAACCGAAGCAAATGCTGGAGATCCACACAGTAGAATCTACTGCCAGTGAGTTGATCTGCCCACAAGCCGATCGCAACTCCAAGCGAAGGACACGCCTGGAAGCGATTGAGCCGATGTCGGCCGCAAACGTATGAATCTAAATGGGAAGCACAGTATGTTCGGTATCTTTCTAGCAACTCCAAAGCCAAAGAGTAATGGTCATCCGAATTGGAATGTTCAATGAGAGTTTCATTCAAAGCAGGGAGATGACGTATTGAGACATGCGTACCAGTCGGAAGCGACACTCCCACCAACGTCGTCTACGCTCACGGTTCTGTTGGTCAGTATAGACCTTTGATTTTCCCTCTAGCGTAGATACCCTTGCCGCAGGATTAACCAGAGCTTGAGCCGTCGCGATCAAATAGGTAGTGACAGCTGGAGAGTGATGAGGGTATAAATATAAGAGAGGGGTTCACAGTCGGCTGCAGCGGCAGCGCCTCCGCTGGCAGCGAAAATGTAACCTGGTGTACTAAGCTGTTGTATTCAAGGACATGGTCGAGATCAAGAGATGAATGCAGAAATCAGCAGAATTTGAAGATGCAGCTGGTCAGGCTCGAGGGTGCTGCCAGATGGTCATGCGACAATATTCGTTGGAAAGCCCGCACCGGTAGAAGCCTGGAACACGCACCGGTGAGAACTAGAACCATGTTATGAATACCTCCATTTGCTACGTTTGTTCCAGGTTATGTTGGGTCGAGATGTTGGTCAATGGTGACTGCACATGCGAACAAACAACAGTCATTTTGGCGTTTTCATGATACCACTCACTGGCACACGCGGGGCGAGACAACTCAGCTCGCTGTTGCGGCCAACTCAGCAAGCGACATCACTGCGAGGGGTTTTCTCGGGCAGACATGCCTCCACGACGACTCGAAAAAATCGACGAACCACCGAAGATGAAGGTGGCGACTTTCGAGCGCCTTGGGTGTACTCGGGTTCCCAGTTTCTGATTTACACTACGATACCTCGTGAGGCCACTCGAAGTTCAAAGTTTGCTATGGCAGTCGTTAACGCTCGTACCAATTGTCTAGTGACACTCCTTTATTGCACTTTCCTTGCCGACTGGGGTGACCGAGAGCATATCTTCATGCCTGTGAGTTGCTTGCTCGGCGATCAGCGCTTGAATCAGTCTCGCCAACCAACACCATACATTTAGCTGCGTAGATGGGTATTACAGTATAAGCAATCAATTCTTTCCCTGTCTCCTGAGGAAGCCGCTCTTGTCGAAGGAAACAATAGACAGGCCCCGCCCGACAGCTCTCCGTCACAACCTGACAAGAGCCAATAAATACATTGTTACTTCTTAGAGCCCGCGTGTGTTATAAAAAAAAAAAGTAGCTACATACTGAGTACTATGCGGGTGTGCCGATCTGGGGTGACAAGCTGTACATAAACTTTGATAGTAAAAACTATGCAGCTCCACCGGAACGATGCAGACCACATCAGCACCATTTGTTCCACCACCTCCACAGAATGGCTATCAACCATTATCCGGTGGGCATTCACAGGTTTTGTTACGATCTAACGCCAATCTTACTTTCATTTAAATTGTTATAGAAGCTGAAATCTACGCCATCAAAAGGCAATACCTCGGGTTACTTCCTACACAGCAGATAATCGACATTTGTCTGACGTTTGAAGCCCATGCACCTCTACCTGTGAAAAGTTCGGTATGGCCATATGACATACGAGCAGTCATTGCCTCCATACTAGCTCAGAAAGCCCAGACTCTTCCATCCTCAGAGTCAAATACGTCTACGGAAACCCCTGCTCCCGATAGTTTGTCGGGAGAAAATTCAACACAACCCCAACCGAGTTCATCCCAGCATTCGACACCTACTTTAACCCAGGCTGGACCCACTGGAAGCGCGCCGTCCATCTTACAACCTATTACATCACAACCACAGCATCCCCCTGCAACCCCAGGTTCACACTACCCTCATCAGCCCTACTACCATCCACATGCACCCTACTATACCTCTCACGGGACATATAGCTACCCGCCTCCTTACCCCCCGTATCCGCAACCCACCGGAATGTATCCAGTCAATCCCGCAGGCCACCATCCTCCACTGTTCACCAATACACCACTTGCCCACCCTCC
Organism: Leccinum subgranulosum; assembly: GCA_038091575.1. Classification (NCBI taxonomy): domain Eukaryota; kingdom Fungi; phylum Basidiomycota; class Agaricomycetes; order Boletales; family Boletaceae; genus Leccinum; species Leccinum subgranulosum. Next base: position 29,983 of record JBBPOS010000002.1, on the reverse strand, counting down.
CCATCCTTCTTCAGAAGCACCTCCACCACTCAATAACGTTGATGATCTTCCAAGTTACGAGGAAATGATTGTTGAAGCACTCTTGGATTCGGGTGACCCCGAAGGATGCGCACCAAAGAGTCTGTTCAGCTGGATGGCGATGCACTACCCTCTGCAAATGAATTTCCGTCCCTCAGCCAGTCAAGCTTTGCAAAAGGCTTTCAAGAGAGGTCGCCTAGAGAAAGGGAGTAACGGAAAATATCGACTTAACGAAAACTGGGAGGGTGGTAACGTATGTGTGCACGTTCCTCGTTGGAGTATCTGCTTAGTTCAGGCTCCTTCTAGACTTCTAAGCGGACGACACGACGCCCGCAAACTCTCGCGCAATCTGCATTGCCTGGCCCACAGCAATCCTCGTCGTCGCCATTTACCCAGGCTTCTCTTGTTCCTCATGGAGCTACCAGTTTGCCAACGCGCCTTCCTCCACCCGGTCAACCTCCAGGATATGGCGGGTACCCTTTTGGATACCCATACCAAGGCACGGCAGGATCTGCGCTGCCACCGGTTCCACGAGACGAATCGAGATCTGCCTCTCAGAAGCAGGCGACCAATGCTGCTGACCATGAAACAGAGGAAGGCAGCGATGCTTGGGAGGCGGCACAGAATATTCTGAAAGCCATAAACTTTGGACAACTTTTCCAACTGTCGGGCGAAGAGAACAGTGCAGGAGAATCTTCGACGTCTGTTTATTCCCTGAACCAACAGACGACTGCGGGCAACTCTCACGATCCGTCACCGGCTTCAGTTTCGAATGCAATGGCTGTGGAGGAATCTGCTAGCGGGCGCCTTGACGGCGCAGGGAAACCGACCGAGCTCAATGCAGAGCAAAGAGCAGCGTTGCAAGCGCAGCTCGCGCTTTTGGCCGCGCAGTTGGCAGAAATGGCAGATGTCAGCGAAGACGAGCTATCACACAACCTGGAAGTGTCGGAAAGGGCCGTCGCGGTGTCGGACGCGCATACGGGCGTGGTTCTGGGCGAAGGATCAGCCATGGGTCTGGGTGATGGTGATGGCAGTGGTGATGATGACGATGACGACGACAACGAGGACATGATAGAGGTTTCGGTGCCGATGGAGGTTCTGGCAACTTGAGTTGAAATAAACGCTCATGATCTTACTATGCGTAGGTCAATCGCATCATTCCTTTTTCAAGAATCGAGACTCTGTGGCTATTCTCGTTTGAGTCTGATGGGCTGTCTTGAACTTGTTGGAGGTAAGAGCTACGAGCAGTGTCGATCTGTCCGAAATGAAAGAGTACTTGTCATTGTGGAACAACCTTGCGAACCGAGTTTACCTGTGGCCATCAATACATCCACTTGCCGAAGCTGCCATTCTTCTAAGCATCGATCACGGTGTTATTTGGTCAAGGACAGAGAAGTTTATAACATAGCTTCTCGATCTTCCGATGACGCGTACATACTATTCAGACTATGCGTAACTCATCAGATTATGGAATCGATTGTGAACTTGCTGTGTCCAGGCCATTCCAATGCCCAACAAGGTTGTCGGGGACGGTTCCAAAAGAACGCCAGATGAGATGATTGATGACGATCAGCAATATTCGACAATGTAGTATCTCTCTGACTATGGAGGGGTGTATTCACACGAATGATCAACGTTTGACAGTGAACATACAGAACACATGATAGTCATACGCGATGGAAGAAAAAGGGTTCGTAAACGTCATATCTGAAGTTGTCAATTGATCTTGAGTAGTTCTACCTCGAATATCAACGTAGAGTTTCCAGGGATCACAGGTGAGAATCCTCGATCGCCATAGCCCTGTGTTACTGGTCAGAAATAAGGGAGTCGATATCGACACTGACGCCTACATAATCCGGGGAAATAATCAGTGTTGCCTTCTGACCGAGCGATAATTGCAGGACACCTGTAGGGAGTTGACGTCAGACAGCAAAGTCGGACAAAGTCGAGCTCACCCTCGTCCCATCCCTTAATGACCTGTCCAACACCGATTTTCGTTACAAATGGTGTATTGCTAGCGATCGATGGGGAGACGAATGACGACGGCAGTGAAGAAGGAATCGAACACGAACGCACCGGTCCCTGCTCGAATCAAATTTTGAGCCATCCGGTAGTGTGCCGACGTAGTGTATTGTCACTTGATCTATCGCGATATCAGCACGATGCGTCGGGGATTACGAGGGTGAACCTGGACGTGCCTCCTTTTTTCGGGTAGTTAGTGCGATCACCAGGAGCAGACGGATCGACTTTGATGGTAACGCCCTAGAAGACTGTGTCAGGACGTGAGGTTGTCGGCGGGTGTGGCGGAGGAGAACTCACCATTGTATACAAGATCGATGACCAAGACGTGGTGGTGCAGAGAATAGGAACTTGTGGCACTTATAGTGGCAGGGGGGCGGAGTGCGGATCTTGATCCGATCTGGCATGGATTCAGTGATTCGATGGCTTCGTGATCACACCTCGATTGGTTATCGATGTCGATGTTCGCTATCTGGTGTGATATTATGATAATATGATATGTCCTCGTCGTTCGGAAAAAGAAATCGTGACGACATGCCCACTTCTGTCGTTCTCTTTCTTATCTTTTGCCATTGGCCGAACCTTCGACGAAGCGATTTGCCATTTAGCAAAGACACATCGGCGAGACGATGACCATGGATGGGCTGAAGAAGACCAGATGATCGATTGGTTGGTTTATCGATTGAAAGGTTATCTCATCAGCTATGAATAGCGTCCCACGCGAGGAAGATGGAGATTTCCGTTGCTGGACGAAAAATAAAGGGGCTTGTAGGGGATGAGATGATGGCACACTTTATGAAGAGACGCGCGACGAGTCTGCGGTAGCATGCGAGATAGGACCCGGCGTCGCTGCAAACGTATAAAACTAGCCACGGTGGCACCTGCTGGGAGGATTAGTACTTGAACCAGACTGACCACCAGATGGAGACTTGGTTAATCGAACCGGTGGTCATATCAACTTGAACGGAATAAAGGATGCATGTCAGAAAGCGAGAAAAGAACCCCTTCTCGATTGAAAAGTGGATCTAGCTAGCTTTGTTGTGTGCACTCACATTCCGAGTCCTCTCACGAAAGATGGAGTGGGCAAAACTAGGGTCGCAGTAAGCAGCATGGCTGTTGCGCACCGAAAGTGTAGCCGGAGAAAATCGATCAGAACAGTGACGAAGAAATAGCAGAGACACGAGGGAAGCATGTACCCGGTGAGAAAAAAAGACATACATTCAAGGCAACGACTCTGACAAGTGGCATGCCTGGCAGTCCAAACACGGTACCAGAGGTATGTAGTAGCTTATAGCCAGCGGTGGCTCCTTCCACGGAGCCTACTTGTGAACACGTTGTCTTCTCACTCACGACGCTATTTTATTCCTATTCCATGCGGCCTGGCAAGTCTGCCTGCATGCCTTGCAGCCATTTCGAGGTCAGCGGAGGTTTCCGCGGTCCTTTTGGGAAGCACGACCCTTGGTGCAACCCAAATAGTCTGTTCGTTTCACAGAGAACGTCGTCCCTTCAAGTTTGATCTTGGTTCCAAAGGTAGAAACAGCCGATAGCGAATCAGCATCATCGCAGCAGTTCATTCTTCCCACCCAATCACCCACCGCGTTGTCGCCAATGACAACATCACCTCTCGCCAAATCGAGCATATGTTGCTACCACCACGTACACGCCCGCAAGTGCGATCGGTGATTGCCGCAGTGAGCGGTTAGGTCGCCTCGAGATAGGTGCGGATCTACTGCTGGGGTACACGGTGTACAGGTGGACCTCCATGTGCCTCTTGCTCCATGTCCGCAACGAAGCGTCATGTTAACCATCATGCATCATCCCCCGGATATAGAGACGCTTTAACAGGGGCTTTGCAGGTGCGGACAATGTGGCACTATGCGAGCTGAAGCCTCTCCGTTTTCATGAAGCCATTCGCTCTTTACCGTCTTAATGAGACACAAGGTCCACAAGTCATTGTATTATGCACGGTCAAGTTCATGGAGCCCCTCGTTGATGTTATGCCCAAACTAGCAGTGGCACCTACGTTCTCGGTCTCGTCAGATGCAAAGGCAGCTTAGCCTTCCTGGCATGTGAATTCGATTCATTAGCTTCCTTACAACTACCCTTCATGGAAGCCAAGGCACATGGCTCAGACTCATCGATGCCAGCCGGCCGAGGTCGTCCATATTCGTCCAAAGGCACTGTACGTTCTTAAAGGCATCACTCGCTCCTTGCCGCTCATAAAATTACAGATAAAGTAGATCTTTCGCCACGTCTGCCCAATGTGTCTAATGAACGCATTAATGAACGGTAGCAGACAACTAATGATGTGAATGAGTTGGCACTCCCGCGGGCTTCGCTGGCCACTTGCTGAGAAGCCTCGCACTTGACGCAAGGGTTGCTTATGGACTGGAGTATGCCCACGGATTTTAACTCGTCAGGGAAAACCATCTCTCTACTTTGTTGACTGAATGGAGACCTTGCTTAGCGAGCGGATGCGAAATCCTAACGTGTCCCCCCTTCAGCGTCTAATTCCCCGGACAGCAAAGTCGAGCCCCAAGGAGATCGTTGTAGCACCAAGGTCGGGACGGGCAGTCCGAAATCACGTTAACGATGACTGTACGCTTGACAAGCGTATGATTTTTTCGTCAGTCGTCGGGCCGCGGGTCTTGCAACCAATTTGACCCGTCAGCCTAGCTGAGGCACTCGGGCGGAGACGGAACGCGGATCAAGCGCATGGTCTCGAGAGCTGATGGATACGGTGAGTCATACGTAAATTAAAGGAAGCATATGGTTCTCCACATGATAGGTCTGGTGTGTGTGCCCAGCGCAGCGACGCGAGTCGACGAGCGTGGGTTTCCCATAGAGGTCCCAACTGCGAGCATATTTACCATCGGATTGCCGCCGAAATATTTCCGTCTGTTTCTTTCCGTCTTTTCATTTCGTTACTTGTTTACCACGATGACATCGGCTCTAGAACTCGGAACAGACCTGCCCCATTGGATGGTCTATCGACGAGAGGAGCGCGCCCGATGATTGGCTCGTCCCAGGTCGACAGGAACACATTCGCATTCGCCAATCGGAATCCCCAGCCCGCACAGGGACCAGGGGAGGGGTCCTGTTTCCAACATTATGATCGTGCACCCGCGGTGGTTGCGCCGAGGGAACCAACGGCGGGTCTAGTTCCATCTGGTTCCATCCAGAAGAAGATCTCTCAAGTTAGTTCCGAAAATTTTACAGCATACAATGGACTAGAATAAAATGAAATGGAAACGGATAATAGCGCATTCGAATCGTTCCACTTGTGAAGCAGACGCAGCATGGTCATAAAATCTCGGAAAATTAGGCATTTGAAAGTCCAGGCACAGGGTCTGACCCAGCCTTTGCCAAAAGTGCGACCGGTGACTTTTAAGTAAACGATGGCTGACCTGACACTGGCACAAAGATGGCGGTCTCCGCCGACACGCAGCAAGCGGAATGTGTGGGGCATGGGGTAAGGCTGTGAAGCTGTTGGTGGGCCTCGGGGGCGTTCAAGTTTGAGACGGGTGACGTGTGGCAAATGAGACCTTATGAAACAACGCCCATGATGGCATGATGGCGTGGATTATCGGGTTCTGGTCCAGGTGCGGCGTCCCAGTGCTGGCACACATGTTCGTGGCAGCCGTACTAATCATCCAGCGTGTCAGTAGTACTGCACGGATCTGGAAATGGGCGGAACAGAAGCACTGCACGGACACCCGCGGGGTGCGGAGGCTGGCTCCAAAGCCAGCACATCCTGCTCTAAGGACACATGATTACATGTGCGCGTCGGACCAACCACATCACCGTTTCTGCCATCATCCGGAGCAGATGCGCGCACTAGGCCAGGCTGAGATTCAGAAATTCGTCCATTCCCGGATCCAGTAACTAATACTACAAGTTGCGCCACCTACGACAAACCGATGTCATCCGATGGCAAATCGCCAAGAATATAAAATCATAAGAAAAATGAAAATACTGAAGGTAATACCACAATCATTAACCCTCCAATCGAGTATGTACCAACCAACCCGAACAAAACTCGATGACTTGAATGACCCCGAGATAGGAAGACTATTAGTCCAAGCTCCATAAGCTAACTGGTAGTGTAAATGTGCAACTGGTGGTACAAATGTACAGGATAAAAAGAAAAAGAGAATATTATGGGTACAGGCGTATGGCACAGAGATATGAAACTTTTGCAGCCGGAATGTTATCATGTGGCCCAAGTCGAAGGTGGAGATGCAGCGCAAATTAGGGAGACGACGAGGTTATAATGTGCGGATGATAAGAATGCGAGTGTGCGTTCATGCGTGATGCCGAAAAGAAATGCGAGAGAGAAAGTGTGAAATTGATAAGTCAGGGTATGTGTCGTCGGTTGGCGGTATAACCGTCGTCGTCGCTCCGCAGATGCAATCTGGGTATCGGTTCGTAATGTTCGAATGCAGGGGACATTCTACCACTTTCGTTCGGGACTTGTTTCCTTTCCATTGAAGAGAAAGAGTCGCTTGAGAGGTTGGACAATCTCCACTTCGATTTCAAACTCCTCGAGGTGTCCGTCGACAACTCGCCTTTCGACGCGCTTCTCCTTCTTTGGAGGAGGCATCATGACGGGGTATGTCTTGATGTTGTCGTATGACCACGAGCGAACTGAGGCATGATGAGCCATTGTCATAGACCAAGAAGTGTGAAAGCTCATACCTTGCACCTGTGGTCGGGAAGAAGCGGATGCAGAGGTGGTGCTACACTGTTCGTTCCACATGCTGTCTTCACTGAGTTCACTAGGGTAGCGACTGAGCGGACTGCAGAGACTTGCAGAGGACAAGCTCTGTCCAGATGCACTGTGTGCCCTGAGAGTCACGTTGGGAACGAGCAGACGACCTTCGGCACCGGGCTTTACGAGAGGAGTCTCTCGACGACGACGAGAGGATGTGGACGTGGACGTGGGAGACAAGGGAGGAACCGACTGGCCGGTAGAAGCAGTGTGTGGGAAGAGGGTAGTTCGGGACTCGCAACGCCGAGACAGAGGCAGGGAATATTTGGCGTATAGTTCGTCGGTGTAGGACTGGCTGGAGCGGGGTAATTGTTGGGGCGACCGAGACAGTGCGGGGAAAGATGAGCATGAAGATGCGGTACCTTCGCATGACGTCCACTGGACACCCCTGCTCGAGGTAGCGGTAAAGGAAGGTTTACATGCGGCACCAACGGTAACCATGGAATCTGAGCGAGGAGAAAAGGAATAGACAGATTCACGCCAAGCGTCGCTACCGTCTGTCCAGCCTGGAATTGGTTTCTGGGGCGGAGGCAATTCGTTTCTTGAGGTGACACGTTTGGAGGCAGGGTCGGCACAAAGGGCGGCCTGGATTCGCTTACCGGCCATCATGACACCGCCTTGGAAGTCGTTGCGGAACTCGGACTCGGCCGGGGAGGTGGATTGTGCAAGAAGAATGGGTGGCGGGGGAGGCAATGGTGGAAAGTCGTAAATAGCTGCAAGGGTGGCAATGCTGGGGGAAATGGGTGCGATGTCGGAGGAGGATGAGAGACAGGAGTCGTAAGATGAGCCGCTGGTGGACTCGTCCTCTGAATCACATGATAATGGGCGTTCATAGGAATTATGGGGCACGGGGGGCATAGGGGGAGAGGAGCGGTCTGGATGGTAATTTATGGGGAGAGCAGCGTTGAATCTGCTGAGGTCGGCCATTCTGCAGTCGTCTGAACAGTAGAGGGGTATGGGACCTTGATCGATCACGGTGCGGAGCTTTGCTGGTTGGGTGGGCTTTGTCTGCGACTGGGGCTGGGGATGCGGGGGAGATGGGCGGGTCTTGCTGACTGCGACGGAGTCTGAACGTTTGAGTGCGCCGTTGGGCTTGACACGGCCGGTCCCCTGGACGAGGCCGCTGGCCTTGGGGCCCGACTTTGTTCGGGAGGTGCGGTCTGGTTGTATTTTGGGGGCTATAAAATATGGGTGAGGGAAGAGGAGCGGGGGAGGCGGTGCGGTGCTTACGGGAGGCGGGGAGAGCATGTTCTTGTGGTACTGTGAAGCGCTTTGGCATGATCTGCCTGTCGCAAGCCGGACACCAAGCGTCGTCGTAGTGTATGTCCATGAGGAGGAGGAGAAGGGGGGGGAGAGGGATATATAAAGGGTGGGGAGGGACAATAGCGGGTGAGACAGAGAGAGAGAAGGAAAAAAGGCCGCGTCCTTAATATCTGATTTGTCGATTCGCATTAACCTGAATTATGCGGCATCCCGGATTCCCCGAAAAATAAAAAAAAATGCGCCCTTTCTTGTTTACAAATTCCGTTATGAGCTTTGATTACATCAGCTGCTCGTCTCAATCGGCAAGCCAACCGCGGGTCCTCGGGTGGTTCATCTTTTCCTTATTTGGAAATTACATGCTGTTGCGTGTGTCAAAATCCCACACTGATCCTGCACTCGCCACTCCTCGCCGCCCCGTACACACACCGGCCCGCGTTGCACCCTGTCTCACACACCGTCCCCGCCCATGAAACTAGCGCCACCGGTAATTCCCGCTTCCCCCGCTCGTTCCCCCCGCCGTCCATCCCTGCCCACCACTCTCACCACGTGCCCAATCCTATATCTGAATCCCCGCATCCTCTCCCATCCCCGTCTTCCCTTCCAACCCCGTCTGTTTCGGCTGCTGAGCTCATTCGCTTCCTTCGCAACCGCCTCTCTCGTCCGTCGGGTCCCTCTCCCTCTCCCGCCCCCACACAATTCGGCCGTTCCCAGCCTGCCCTCTAACCGAGCAGGAACAGCTCGCATCAACCGCTATGTCACTAACCGCATGCTGATATAGGTGGCGTTCCCTTGTATCTCCCCAACTCATCTCACATGTACAGTATACTATCTTTCCTATATGACGTCCAACCGCCTTGCAAATTGTATTTTATCACCCTCTAAATCGATGTTATTCGTTTGTACTGCTCCCCGCACTTCTTCGGATCCGGCCATCACAGTCAGTGCTGCACATCCTGTGTTCCCCGCGCCCAAACACATATCCCAATCCGGGAAAATGATGGGTCTGACAAATCAATACTTGCCTCCGTGCCCGTCGCATCTCCTGGGAACCGTGGTTCTCCAAGGGAACTGGTCCATTTTTATGCAAGTACGCATGGATGACCGATCAATATCTTCTCACTGGCCGAATTCTCAGCTATTCCAACGGACCTCCTCCCGAATTATTCCAATGGGCGACCCATGTGCTTCTCGCATGCGAACTCAAAACCCTATCCAAAGGTTGACAATCCTCGATATCCACGCACGCCAAGAATAATATCATCGGACGCGACCCAAATTCCCAGACTCATCACCTCGTTTCAACACATCCTCCATTGAGAAACTCGCCTTGGCCGTTTATACTCGGGGTACCTCTCTGCCCCCGTCCGGTACGCCTGTCTCCAGGATCACAGCCCTCTGTGATGTCCAGTGCCTGCCCCGGATCCTTGGTCATTCTTTGATCGATGCACATAGCTTTACTCTACCGTCTGTGCTCGGCGGAGGTAACACTCCGGCCAATCCGAGTCAGCAAACGAAAAACACCTCCGGATGGACCAATGGTAATCGACTGGGTCTTAGAGCGTCTTCGTTGATCCGTAGCTCTCGGCTTATGGACACTGGATGATTTTGGACTAGTTGACAACTCAACCTCCACAATCCGTCCCACAGCATCCCCGTGAAACATTGCCCGCGATGTCGCCTCGATTCATTACGTTAATCGTATCTGTGAGACCGTGGCTTCCCAGCCCAGCTGAGATGCGCCGGCAAGTCATCCTGGACGCGGGTAGAGTGGGGATCACTGCATCGTATAGACGCAAAGAATCACACTTTGGAACAGATAAACTTTTTGCGTGTTCACATCATCATACGTCATACGTCTCTTGGTTGACCATGAACCTCGAGCTTTCAAGGGAGGGGACGACGTGCTCCAAATCCGAGGACATCGATTCACCCGTACGTGGACCCAATCCGCGATGGTGGATCTGAATCCGGGGACCGGCTGTCCAATTGCATGCCGACCTGAATGCACATACACAACCGCATTGGGATTGCTGCGGCCGATGCTGTCGGAGATGCTAAACCTCGTTTGGCTAACCACGTACCTTTTCTTGAGCGATTTGGTGAAGTACGCCAAACCTCATTGTGATTAGCTTCGTACTAAATTAAATAGTGTGGGCACTGGAGGACGCCCGTCGTTCATAGAAAACGGGGAATTTTCGTTAATATACGACTAGCGAACGAACGTACACGGTAAGGAACTTTTCTTCTTCAACTTATTACCATATGTAAGTACCAAACCCCGTCCGTTCTGTACGGTGCACTTAAACCCTTCTGGATGAAGTGTGCCTTGTAGGTTCCAATACCGGGAAATCTTGCTCACGGTGATCGGGATCACTGAGTTTTTACGTGGAGAAGTTGGTCTGACGCGATGCCAGCGATAGTTCACAAAGCGACACATTCAAGAGCTGATTTGTAAAAATTTCCTTGGACTGAGATGATCATGCACATCGATAATCGCGACTCGCTCCCGGCTACAAGAGGCTCATACAGTAGTGTCGAGTTCGATGCCCTGTGTTGTCTGTCTAATAAGCTTGGTGTCTGATCGGTGGATTGGCTCTGAAACTCTCCGACGTCCGCTGCGGCGACCATGGCATTCAATTTGCTTTCGGCGGACCTCCACACATTTAACTAGCGACGACCCATGGCATCGCTTCAATGTGGACTTGCCGAAATTAGTGAGGGGGCGAGCAGTGGAGACCCATTCCGACCACGCAGGGCCGCATCGCGACAAAAAAAAACCACCCCAGAACGGTATTGGACGTCGGATTGCTCAACGCAATTCGCTGGGCTTGCCGCGCACGCGGCAACTGCTTTAGAGAGTTTTAACCTTTTTTCGATCCCCGGCCCGATCGGACGTGCATGCGACGAGTTGCCCGTGCCCCATCGATCTTGCGGCCACTCACCCCAAGGCAAGTGATTATCATCACCATCCGCTCAACGCATGTCTGTTGAGGATCTATGCGACCCTCACCCTGCTAATTAGGTTTGACCACGGTTGTTGGGCGTTGTTCCGATAGAATCGAGCGTATCGGCAAGTCATCGTCCGTTGTCCCCGCTAGTTCTTCCAACTGTCACCAACCGACATGTCAACGAACCACGGGTCGCTCCTCCCTCGCGACATCAGAGCCTTCCTTTCAAATTACCCGGGGATCCAAAAATCGGATCCGACCAGGGATCCTTCGGGAAACTATCTTTTCTACCTCAACCGGCTTCGATGTCGACCCGATAACTTGCTGATAGAAGAAATACACTCAAAGTGAGTAGCTGGACACTCCACGATTTCCCATCTAGACAAGAGGGAGATTTTAGATGGTACGCCGACTATGACGAACTGGAGAAAAATCACGCATACATACAATGGCTGTGGGGTTACCCTCTTTGATCTGATTGCCTGACCTGACGTGTCGACCCACTTCAGATTCCCAATCCAAGAGGACGGCGTGAACATGGATGCTTATCGACTCCTACCCCACGAAATTGAAATGATGAAAAACGATCGGGAAATCATGCGCCGTTTGGTCAAATCATATGAGATGATGCTTGATTTCTATGGCATGCGATTGCTGTCGGATGCGGGACTGGTCGGGCGTGTACCATCGCCTTGTGATTTTAAATCACGCTACCGAAACCTCATCAGTGAGTGTGTCCCTATAAATATTCCCCCTTGGCTTGAATGCGGTGGTCAGGGAAACCACATAATAATCTGCGCATCACTCGTATTCTCAAATCCCTGTCTGAGCTGGGGCTGGACCGCTTGAACGCTGGGTTTCTTTTGCATGTCCTGAGCGAGCAGAGCGATAATGACGAGCTCAATTCCGCATCGTTGCGGCAGAGTATGGACCAGTGGTGGGCCAATTGCATACGGGATGATTTCGAGCGAGAATGGATTGGCCGAATGATAACAAAAGTTAGATCTGGAGGAGCGTTCACGAGGGAGTTGTATGAGACCACGATGGCAATAAGGGGGCCGACAGGAAGGTTTTCTTCTCGCACATTCGATTAGAATGTGATACATCTCAGCTTGTATGTACATACGTTCTTCACTCTACATAAATATTTTCTATAGATGTCTATGGGCCTCGACCTATCTCATTAGGCTATAGGATTATAAATGACCCTGGCGCAAGGCATTACACAATAGGAACAAGAATACAAACGGCCGTACAGAGAACGGTAGTGATGATGACGTGAGCCAGACGCTATCAGCCGGCGCAATGACGTTAAGCGGCCTGTACTCACATAGGACCTAGCAAGACATAACCGGAAGCCGGTGCGTTCATTGCAGACCTTGCAGCCTTGACATGATCGCGTCTTGTCTTTTCTGCAGATACATCGGGCTGATGGATTGCAAGAGTTCTTCGATCGACTCGTACGTCTGTCCACCATCGAGCTTTGAAACAGATCAACGACAATGATAACCCCACGTCAAATCATGGAAACTTACCCGATAGCCACGAACATTCAAGGATACCTTGACGCCGTTCCCCTCCAACAACGTCATAGTGGCAGTCGCTTCGTGCGCAGACTGCTGTCTTGCGACCTCGTATCGAGTCAAGCCAAAGGACTGTTCGGATAGGGCACGATTCAACTCGTTGTGGTAGAAACTGGACGGGGAAGAAGGCATGTTGGAAACGGCCTGGCGATCTCGTCTGCACTGTTCTGAACCTCTAGCATAGATGCGGTTATATAGCCTCGCCATCCAGCTGCAAGGGCCGACCATGTTGTGCTGCTGCCCACTGATCCAACTGAAACGACGGCAAAGCCACGACGACCGAGAGCAAGGGCGGAGAGAGAGAGATGATAGCAGCCCTTCGACAAATGACCATGATCACGGTTCGTTTCGCCCTGTTTCCGATCAAGTTTGTAATTGTAATACTTCATATTCAGACACAAAGCTGTACTTGTCTGCACCCGGGTAATACCGCTACTGCACAATCAAGAGTAATGCTGTAGAAGAAATGAATGGGGAGATCAACCGAAACGATGGATCATCTTGCTGTTTCGCCCGTTGGCGTTTCAGAGGGAGAGCATAACCGGAGCTCCGGTGGGGCAAGCATATCAGCCTGCACAAGGAGCGCGCTAAAAAGGCAACCTTTGGTCGCTCAAGGCCCCGAAGTTCGTCTCACCCTCTAGGAACCCTTGACTCGCTATGTAATTGGCATCGAAACGCGGTCCGACAGTTCGCAGGAACATGATTTTTATCGTAATTTTTCTTTCTGCTTGGCCGACAGATTTACGTCGCATTGGAACACTGCCGGGCTTGAAGCGTATGCAAAACAAAAAAGAAATCAAGGTGCGTGTCGATAAGCACAGGGCTATCGGCTGAAGTGAAAGCCTCTAGACAGGGGAAGTCGACAAGGGGAACATAATGCGATCTGCTTACGTTCGACCAAAGAGGGTTGTGTCGTGTCGGAAAAAGAAGGCGGGTAAATTCCAACAAGTCACCATCTGGTTATCAACGCAACGCCGTGTGCCCTAAAAATTTACTCAATAACTCCTATCGCAAGTATTGACTGCCCTTGGGGTTGCATTTTTGGTGTAAGGGGTTCCAGAGCAGCGGCGCCATGTAAGGCACGAGGAATTCTTCCAGAACCCATTGCGAGAATGACTCGTGACCATTGTGAGGTCTTCTTGATAACCAGGAAAATCAGGTATCCGGCCGACTTCCGGTCCTACGATCCAGGGAAGATAAAAGTGCGACTAGCCGGATCCTGTAACCCATCGTTATTACGTTTGAATCTACTTCCCGCTGGAATGATGGCGGTCCAATCGAATGCCCACACATGCAGACGTCGAACTGCGGTTGATTATTTACAAAGCTCAGTTTTGCGTATAGGTTCAAACGGACATTTTTATGTAAGTAACTTACCTGCAGACTTTCCATTGGTATTATGATTTCGGAGTGGAACACGCATTGACCGGGAGGTTTGCACCGACCTGGTATTCCCCCTATCAAAGGCAGAGTGCCGCTCGGGACTGACTTTACTGGACGACTCCAACGTGTCGTCATTTCGTAATTCGAATGGCATTGACCGAAAAAAGATGCCACGTGTTACCTTTTTGGGGTGTGCTAACGCACTGCGGCGTCGAAAAGCGCCCATCCGTCCCGCCTATACGCGTTCTCCTCGTCCGCGTTAGCAACATTGAACTTTTCAACATCCCCCGGCGGATCAGCATTGTATAACAATGGATGTAGTCAAGGCAGTGGAGACGTACATCACAAAGTTGGTGTCGACTCCTTCAGCAATGAAGGTCCTCCTTCTTGACACACACACAGTAAGGATGTTTGCTTCGTGTTTCTGCGCGTTTACTTCCCCCTGAATTTACCAGACACCGATCGTTTCTCTCGCATCCACACAGTCGACCCTCTTGTCCCACCAGGTCTATCTTACAGATCGAATCGATAATGCGTTGCGCAACCCAATGCCTCACATGAAATGTGTCTGTTTTCTGCGACCTAGTGAGGCTAGCCTTGAGGCGGTGTGCGCAGAGCTGCGCGAGCCCAAGTATGGCGAATACTACCTGTGTCAGTGCGTGGATTCTTTCTGTAAACTGGTATGCGTGCTAACGTTCGTCGATTGTATTGACCAGATTTCAGTAATGTTTTGAGTAAGTCCTCGATTGAACGCCTCGCGGAGGTGGACGAGTTCGAGGTGGTGCGAGAAGTGCAGGTATACCTGGCCTTTTGTTCGTTGCACCGAATGGAGTTAATATCTCCACAGGAATACTTTGCGGACTACGCGCCGCTTTTGCCTTGTTTGTTCACCCTCAACCACTTACCCACAGCCAGCAAACCTTTGTATGGATCATCTCCAAATAGCTGGGATAACGCCGCGCTGGAGCACACAGTAGAAGGAATTATAGCTGTGCTTCTCAGCTTGAAGAAGAAACCTGTCATTCGGTACGAGAAAATGAGTGGTATGGCCCGAAAGTTGGCCGGCGAAGTCCAGGTGTGTCATTTCTCGTAAGGCGGTCTTACTGTATTCACGTTAGAGTGAAGCACCGGGTCCAGGCCGAGTCCGCTTTATTCGATTTCAGGCTTACGCAGGTTGCGCCGCTGTTACTCATCCTTGATCGGAGAAACGACCCTGTTACGCCATTGCTCTCTCAATGGACATATCAGGCTATGGTTCATGAGCTTCTCGGCATTCAGAATGGAAGGGTGAACCTGAGCTTGGTTCCCGATATTCAACCTGAACTTGCTGCAAGTCTATTCCAGAAGAGTACCCTTCTACTCATCTCTCACACGTTCGATAGGAAATCACTCTCACGGCCTCCACTGATCCGTTCTTTCAAGCTCATTATCTGGCGACGTTTGGTGATCTTGGTACTTCGCTGAAAAATTATGTCCAGTCTTATCAGTCGCGCTCACTTGCTCAATCTCCGTCGGCTATCAACTCGATATCGGATATGAAAAGGTTTGTCGAGGAGTATCCCGAGTTCAGGAAACTTGGCGGAAACGTTAGTAAACACGTTGCCCTCGTCGGGGAACTCAGCCGATTGGTTGAGAGGGATCATTTGTTGGACGTCGGTGAAATAGAGCAGGGCCTTGCAACCAGTTCAGGCTGTGATTTCAAGGTGTGTACAGCGTTTGGAATCCCACGTTTATCCCCAATCCTACCTTGCATATAGACCGTTCAGGCTCTCGTATCGGATAACGCTGTACCGGCATGGAATAAATTCCGGGTCGTTATCTTATACGCATTACGATATCAAAAGACACAAACCAATAACGTTGCTACGCTTATTAACCTCCTTCTCGAGAACGGAGTATCACGGGAGGAAGCGAGGGTAGGTATATTCTATTCGGATGTCCTTGTTCGGTATTGATTAAGAACTATCTCGTTAGCTTGTTTATGTATTTTTGAACATTGCTGGTGCCGATCAACGGCAAGATGACCTATTTTCGACGGAGTCTCTGTTAGCCAAGGGTAGGTCTGCATTGAAAGGGTTGAAGGTAAACAATCTCCATACTGTGACGAACATCTATCATCCATTACAAATCGATACAGGGTGTTGAAAACGTCTACACCCAACATACTCCACACCTCTCACAGACATTGGAAAACTTGTTCAAGGGGCGTCTGAAAGAAACCAGCTATCCGTTCCAGGATGGTGCGGGAACGAACCTTGGCCTACAACGGTATATTGCATGATTCTACTGAGTCTCTTTTACTAACGATCCGGTCCTTGACAAGGTCGCAGGACATCATCATATTCATGATTGGTGGGACAACGTACGAAGAGGCGAGAACAATCGCTTTATTGAACCAAGACTCTGCTGCAACGGGAACGCGGGTGCTACTGGGCGGTACGTGCGTCCACAACTCGTCCAGGTATTTGACTTCAGTTACGCTTCGTTGTGATTCGGTATTGACCTCCACCTCAGTTACGTAGAAATGGTTCGGGCATCGACAGAGAACTTTCCCAGTTCTGTGTACGAGCCACCACCAGAGTCATCGTTGAATGCGCCATCGCTCAATCTCAATTTGGGTGGTGTCAATGTCAGTCTTGGTGGGCCAAGTGGCTCTGGGGTGTACAGAACGAGCTCGGACAATGTTGGTGTTCAGGCAGAAGGCATCAGAGACGGTGTGCGCAGTTTGATCGACAAAGTGAAGCAGGGCGTGGATAAGATAGGATTGTAACGGAGATGTACTCGATACATTTTCTGTACGTTTCTGATTACCGCGTGATCATCGGAATTGTACATAATAAAGTGATTTGCTCTGGAGAGGACACGTCGTCGGTTAGTCACGTGACACGGAATTGCATCCAGCATTGCTCGGCAAAGTCAGACTCTTTCTCATTTACTTGCTTTGTTTTTTTATTCCTTCGCAGTCGTATTCATTGACTACGGATTGGCGTGATGGCAAAAGGTTTTCTTTCAGGCCTCAAAGGCATTGATGCCTTTGGGAAGGTATGTCGTTACTCATGCCTTGCAACAGGTTGACATCTCACATCTCACATGGTTAGACCACAGAAGACGTGAAAGTGAAGACACGCACTGGCGCTCTTTGTATGTTCAGCATCATCTTTTTCCTCGGTTGCTCAAACTCACAAACTCTGGGTCCTCAGTGACACTCATTTCAGCATGTATTATACTCGCTTTCACGACGATGGAGTTCTTCGATTACCGAAGGGTCGGGGTCGATACTTCTATCGTTGTCGACCGAAGTCGTGGGCAGAAACTGAGCGTGAAGCTGAACGTGACATTCCCGCACGTTCCTTGCTACCGTGAGTGATGCTAAGCCGTTTGTGATGTTCGGTCGTTGAACGTCTCTTGCCATTTTTGACGGGTGTACTAAGTGCTCAGCCTGGATGTCATGGACATTTCTGGGGAACAACAACGCGACGTTTCCCACAGCATTGTGAAAAAGCGACTCACGAAGGATGGCACCGACGTACCCAACCCTCGGGGTTGGGAACTGCGAAACGATATCGACAAGTTAGCCGAGAAGCGCGGGTCCGATTACTGTGGCTCGTGTTTCGGTGGTGTGCCGCCCGAGAGTGGTTGCTGCAATACTTGTGAGGAGGTTAGGCAGGCATACAACGACAAGGGTTGGAGCTTCACCAATCCCGACGACGTTGAACAGGTAAGTTGGATATCTATCCAGCGGGGACCTGCGTGCTCAGCAATATTGTCGTCAGTGCGTTCAAGAAGGGTGGTCAGATAAACTCAAAGAGCAAGCAGAGGAAGGTTGCAGTGTCTCTGGACGGATTCGAGTAAACAAGGTCATCGGCAACATCAACATATCTCCAGGGAGATCATACCAAACCAACAGCCGGCATTTCTATGACATCGTACCCTACCTGAAGGATGAGAAGAACATCCACGACTTTTCTCACACGGTCGAAGAGTTCTCCTTTATGGCTGATGATGAGTACAACCCGACCAAGTCCAAGATTGGAAAGGAAATGAGGAAACGTATGGGTATTGAGGATAACCCCTTGGATCACTATGACGCCAAGGTTCGTCGATTGGAATCTCGCAAGCACTGGGTGTTGCTGACTCCTCTGTCGTATAGACGACCAAGTCTCAGTACATGTTCCAGTACTTCCTCAAAGTTGTCTCAACTCAATTTAGGACCCTCGACGGTAAAGCGGTGTGTAGGACTCTTGATGGAAGGCGATGTGGACTGACTTTGTGTGGAGATTAATACGCACCAATACAGTGTAACGCACTTTGAGCGAGACTTGACGAAAGGTGCAGATGAACAAGACAAACAGGGTGTCCAGACGCATCACACTTATTCGGGTTCACCAGGTACGTGACTAGGAGGAGTGATGGAGATGCAGCTGAATGAACTTTGACATAGGCGCGTTCTTCAACTTTGAGATTTCGCCCATCCTTGTCGTCCACTCGGAAACAAGACAATCGTTTGCACATTTCCTCACCTCGTAAGTAATTATTGGTCTTCCGTGATATTGTCTCTCATTCATTTTGTTTACAGTACATGTGCGATTGTCGGAGGAGTGTTGACTGTTGCTGCTCTATTGGACAGCGTAATATTCGCGGCCGGCCGTAAGTTGAAGAAGGGCGGCGGTGGCACCAATGGGAGCATAAAAGTGCTATAGATATCATGATACAAGTAGGTTACCATTCGTCTGCATATTATTTCACTGGCTATCAACTGCGGTTATGACTGCACTGCGCCGACTAAGAGTGGACCGAGCACTCTTCGACAAGCATGCTTTCGAGGTCGGAATACTTTACTCTGCCTAACCCATCTTCATTGGACGTGTCGCTTGCACGCTCGCCCTGGGCAGCCCACTTGGAGCTAGGGCGAGGGAATGTGTCGTCGGTAAAGTTCTGCAGAAGGTCGGGTATGTACGCACTCGAGGTAGAGTGGAGAGTACCAGTACCTTTGGAGGATGGCGGACAAAGTCGTCGTGAATGTTGTGGTCGGTCGTCAGCGGACGTCTGACCGTCTGAAAGGGCTTTTTGAAGGTCTGGCGCTGGTCTGTGCGTGTGGTGCCAGCCTTGCGGACGTCTTTGATGTGCTGGTCCATGATTGATTGTGATGTCACAAGTCGGCATTTCCCGAAATAAGTTAATCCGTCTGCCACGATGAGCAAGACGCCCTCAGCCATCTTGTCTGACGCGCTCACGTCCTTTAGCAGAGCAGCGACTCTCGCAGTGCGTCCTCTTACTTTCTCTCTCTTCATTCCTACATTCCCTCTATTAGTTCACCGCCGCTCAAGATCAAGCACGCAAGGATGTCACCCACGCAACCACCGACGTGCGCGAGGCCCGTAGAGAACGCGACGACGCTGTCAACGCTCTCCACGCTGCACAGCTCGAGGAACGTGCTTGGAAAGAACAGGCTGGCGTCTGGAAAGCCACAGTACGCGAATTCCTTTGTTTGACGCGTCCTCTTTCTCAACCTTTGCACGCTAGGCGAACCAAGCCGAACTGACTGTATGCGCGCTCTTTTGCCGCTCTGACGCGTCTCTGATCATATTCGGTCGCAGATCAGCCATCATCTCGAAACCATCGCCCAACTGCGCCAAGAAGCCAACCAGTGGAAGAATCAATGTCTCCGTCTCGAAGAGACGTCGAGACAGGAAGCCATCAGCTGGAAGGAACAGTTTCTTCGCGTGGAACAAGAGCGGTCAAAGCTCGCCCAACGAGTAGAAGAGCTATTGGCAGATCAGCTGAGTAACGTGCGTTATCTCGATTCAGTGTGTATGTCAGACTGCATGAGTGGCTCTCTAGAGCGGACATGTTCAAGCGTCGACCGCACCATATACGCCCATGCCAAAGCGTTCCGCCATGTCTGTTTCCACGCGATTACAACTGTCTCCGAGTTCAGATCCCCCGATGCCCTCCTTGTCCAAAACAACTTCGAGCGCAAATAGAAACCGTCCAGGACCCAATTTGCAACTACCAACGCCGTTATCTGAGAACCAACGGAGCTCACGCCAACGGGCAACACAAGAGACCATTGCTCCCGTCTCCCACCCAGGATCGACGTCAAACGGGCCTCGTCAGATAGTCATTCGTCGCGTCCATGCTGTTGTAGAGGTCCCTGTGAAAGAAGAAAGCGTCGATCCAGAGGATGTAGGACAGGATCCACGTGTTTCAACCGCTACCTCGAATGTTCCTTCGACCTCGAGTTCAGCACCTCAATCTGCCCGTGCGACGAAGACTTCAAAGGCGTCTGGCAGAACTGCTAAATCCAACAGGGTACCGCGCACGAAACAGAGACCACCCGCGAAACGGGCCTACGTCGAAATCGATGACCATTCGGACCAAGATGATGCCAGTCATGATGCCGAGCAGAACGATGCAGATGAATTCCATCCCGTTTCAGATGGTGACGATGAATTACTGATGGGTATCGAGGTCAGCAAACTTCTGAGCATGGTTCTCGGTTTTATCCTAACTATTCCATTGATAGACCAATCGCAAGGAGGTCTATGGCATGAAGCGTGTAAGACAAGCTGAATCAGTCACGCCTATTGATCACCCAAGGGTCAGAAACCCAACCGTCAGACTGAAGAGACGGCCAGGACTCCCAGTCCCTAAGACCAGTCTACTAGTCCGCGCTTCCAAGATGTACCGTGAATCAGCTAAAGAGACGGAAAGGGTTCCCAATCCATAAGAACAGTCTGGCTTTTTTCTATCTATTTTCCTACTTATGATTGATCTGCCCCACATCGGAAACACATTTCCTATGGACTTTGGCTCTCGCTATGGTATCACCTATCTGCAATGCCTTACGATTATCACTCTTGAATCAAAAGTCGATCACATACACAATGACCCCTTCAGTTGAGCTCCGGGACGCTAGCATTTTTGCCAACAAATTGTTCGAACCAATTGAACACCTCATAATGCCACTTCAAACTGTTGCCAGCGTTCATCACCCAGTGGTTCTCGTCCGGGAAGATCACCAAACGGGAGGGCACTCCGAGTCTATTTCCAGAGCACGATAGCGTCAGCGCAAATACCGAAGGGGGCAAGCCAAAAGGATACGCACTGCTGTAGCGCGTGCCATACAGCGATGCCGTCGGTCTCGGGCAAGCGGTAATCTTTGCTCCCGTGGATGATAAGCTGGGGCGTCGACCATTTTTTCACCGTGTACGCGGGACTATACCTGTAAACGTGTTCCGCCGTCAGATCAGAGCCGGGCGATCGGAGACGGCCGCCTACGTACTTGCGAGACACAGCAAAGGCTTTCTCCTCCCAAGGAGCTCCTCCCCATTCGTGGTTGAACTGGCTAGACATGAAAAAGGGACTGACATGAAACGGAGAGACGGGTACGTACGAAAAAGAGCTCGTCGGTCGCGTAACCATTGTACGTGGTATCGAAAACCTAGAATGGAATGTATCAGAAACAACGCCACGGGAACAAAACGAAAGAGACATACGCCGTCGTGGCACACCAAAGCTTTGAAGTTGAAACCGAACTCAGGGTTTCCTTGAATCCAACTTGGGAAAGAAGCCGATCGTTAGCTCACTCCGGACATACAAACGGTACAACACACTTGATAGCGTATCCGCCCCAACTCGCGCCTGCGGCAACCGCGCGCTCACGATCGATCTAGTGGATGTTGTGAGAAGCTTGGTAGGACTGGCGTTCGTGTGCGGGTTACCTGAGGATAGTTTTGCAAGACGTGTTTCCAGCCATTCTGGAGATCTACGAATGGCTTTCCTCCCCAGTCCTCCTTGATTCCCTCAGTCAGGTCTAGGACGTTCGTCAGAGGACTGAGATGCGTGCAAAGAGTTGCATACCTTGACCGAAAGAGGTGGAACCGGTCGGGTTAATCGCCACGACGACGTAACCCTGGTTTGCAAAGACTGGGAAGAATTGGAATCAAAAGGAGACGACAATCGGTGGAAAATCACTAACCGTTAGGATTCCAACGAGTAGACCAAGAATCAGCCCAGGCGGATTCGGGACCTAAATCACGTTCCGTCAGCCATCTCATCGAAAGATGTGATCAGACTTACCACCGTGAATGAGCAGAACGACGGGCCATTTCTTCACGTCCGTGGACTTGTAGCCGGGAGGCGTGAGGATCCATCCATGGATGTCGTGCTTCGCGCCTTTGAACCAGAACTCCTCGCCAGGGTGGAGGTGTTTGCCTTGAAGGGAAGTAGCCGAGAAGTTGGTGATTTGAGCGAGCTCGCCTTTAGCAGGGTTCGGTGCGTTCTTTTTGATGTCGGCCTCGACCTGAAGTAGGTTGTCAAGAACGTACGCGTCGTTCGGGGACGTGAGCGACGACAGTGCAAAGAGGAGACGACCGTTAGGAAGTACTTGCAAACCCGAAGCAGCGTGGGTGTCGGTCAAAGCAACGGGGGTACCATATGGTGAGGTGAGTTTGGGATGAGCAGTTGATTCCTTGGGGGTAGGAGGGATCGGAAGCGTGAATATTTTAACTCTAGCAATGTCTTCAACAGTACAGTAGATGGATTCCCCGCTTTCCGAGAACTAAACGAAAGGGATGGTTGGCTATGTTTGCCAGAGAATGCAACGTGATAACATACTGCCACGGAGCTTGGGGAGCGGTCCCAGTTTTGGGTGATTGTGAAGCTAACACTTTTCGCGAGGTCGCGGATAACAATCTTGGCCCTGTCCAGCGATTGAGACTAACTGGTTGGAAAGCGGCGAACCGACCAACCTGTCTGATTCGTGGCCGTCTTCATCAAGCTGCAGCCACGCCACTTTGTCACCCTGACGGTTGAATACTGGGGCGTGAGTTGCACCATGCTCGCCAGAGGTAAGCTCCACGAGTTTCGAGCCGTCAAAGCCAACGAGGTATATCTGTGGTCAAGTCAGTAGCCAGATAGGAGCTCAAAGAGGGAACCACACATTCTGTTTGGTGTGAGTCGCTTTTGGAAGCTTGGGATCCTTCGAAGTGAAGATGATCTGGTTGTCTGAGATGTCAAAATCGTCCGTTCCACCAAATGGTTCGATGGGAGAACTCTAAAGATGAGGGACCGATGAGTGATGACATGCGTCGATTCAGATAGGCGGCATACCAATTCAGTTCCCCGGAGAACGTTGGTGAAGTCTGCGCCGAGGACGACTTTCTCACTGTCCTTGTACAGACGCACGGTGAAGAGAGACTTGTGCTTGGGGCCGACCCAGGTATCCCACTGGCGCTCGAAATCCTTGTCGTATACTAAAGCAGTGTTGCCGCGCTTCTCGTACTTTTCGTCATTGTCCTTGACGGCTTTCAGATCGCCGTCTGCATGGACGTAGGCGGAGAAGACGAGGACGCCAGCAGAGTGCGCATAGCGGAAGTCCGCGGCGGTAGTGACGGGGAAGGACCCGACGGAGACGGGTTTGCCTACGGTGATCGACTGCGAATCCGCGAACGTGACGGGAATGGAAAACAGTTCCTGTTTCTTCTCCTTGCCTTCACCTGTCTCGACGACGTGCGCGATGGTACGCGCATCGAGCCAAAACGCATCGCCGCCGTCGGGAAGGGGAATACTATATGGGCTTGATCCGGCGACGATGGGCGCTACGGCGAGCGATTTGTGGGTTCTATGGGGACTGAGACGGAGGAGAAAGGTGGGATCTGACATGACTCACTTGCGATCATCGAAGGAGTAGGTGCTGACGGGAATGAGAGCCAAGTCGCCGGCCGGGTTGGAGAGAGGAGCACCCGGCCTGGGCAGGGTGAGCATATCCTGGGGGGAGAGAATTCCCGGTGCGGTTTTGAGAGCGAATTCTGTGGACATTGTCGAGACTGGAGCAACAACTCGGAGAGGCTGCTGGACGGAAAGACCGAGAAGATGGAGAGCAGTATCAGGCAACCACATCTCGATAAAGACTGGCGTTGATATCGATCAACCGTCCGAGTCCAGATGGCCGGAGACCCACCAGCTTATAATATTCCAACGTCGCACGCGGTGACCTGCGCACTGTCACACAAGTACGAGAAAATCAAAGTCAATAATAACCGAGATTCCCTCGTGACCAAACTGTTTCTGACAGAGGAGCCGTTCTTGCCAAGCCAAAATCGAACACATGGACTTGCATAACACAGGCTGATCATCCGCTCTTTCAAGGTTTGTGATCGGTTACTACATGATGCTTTTGACTCTAAATTCTCTAATAGAGGCAAGTGAAAAGAGCAAATTGAACATCAAAGTTGTGTAAATTTGCGTCATCTTCGGGCACTCACCCGGCCCGGGCCAGAGCTCCGCTTCGTGTGGGTACTTCAATTCTAATCCTCACAATGTTGATCAAATTCGACGATGGTATTGAGAGATGCATAGCGTCCGGGTACTAGCAGCGAGTACGGTGCTTGCATTATCGAGATGTTCGGGCTTGTCGTGCCATGCTCTGCGGTAAGTGAAATGTGGTATGGCGAGCAATTTTGAGGTTGAGTGCCAGAAATCCGACTGGATCCAATTGGCAAAGGAAGAAACGAGTAAGTCCGATGGGATAGTTGTACTCTCGTGCATGCCCGCGCTCACAAATGTCTGGCAGTCGGGCCGAAACCACCTATTCTCAAGGCGCATCTCGTTCTAAGTATAGTGATAAGTAAGTACGTTCAACTTCTCACTTTAACCCTTTATCGGTGAGATCAATACATATATAGACATCCACTCTATGATTGCCCAATCGCTGTCATTCATCTATTAATAAAGCTGCTTATCGCATTCGGTCAGGCTATCCATTCGTTCCCTACAGGTACGCAGCGCCCTTCGAATGGTAGAGATACAGAGACTCGAAGGATGATTAAGGTAAGGTGATATTATAGATGTGGGCAGCGACTAAACTGACTTCGACAGAGAATGTAATAATCTGGTTAGACCGAATTCTATGTCGTACATGATACGATACGCAAACACAACGAATTTGTCAAGTGACCATCCAACTCTGACTGTCATAACGCAGGGCAATGACAATATTGATCACAAGCAGGCTTCTCCAGCAAGACATCTGCCAAAACGCAGTGTTCGCACACTTGGTAGGGGAGTCCTCGGTGGCCCAGCCACTGGATACAGTCCGCGATATCCACCTCGCTCTACACCGCTGTCAAACGGATCGTACGGAGTCGCATATATGAACGGAACATCCGCAGGTGTGTTGGCGTGGGTGGTCACGGGAAGAAAACCCTGTTGCAGCGCTCGTCCGCCTTCTGCCCTGACCACAGTAGACGTCGGATCCGGAAATGCGTCCTGTGGGATTGATGCAGGTGACACCGTGACCGTGGCTGATGGACTGCCCGGGAGGAGTTCGTGGTTTCTATCCCAGCCTACCATAGCTCGTGACACACCCTGTCGATGGATCTTCTGGTCTCCATTTGGCGTTACAAAACCCTGGTTCGGTGGTGAAGGGACGGAAAGAGGCGCACGCGGATAAATGAAGGTGTTGTTCAATGTGCGCATCTCCCCCTTGACCTTGCTGAGACCAAGAAAGGCGCGGAAGAAGGCAACCAAAGAGCAAGCGAACAGGAACAAGATGATTCTATCCCACAGCTTTGGAGCCGATTCGACATAGCGTGTACGTGTCATAGTACGCCCCTTCGACCCCGCCAGCGATCGTTTGACACGTTGAGGCTTGTGAATCCTGACGCGGACGTCCAGTCGCGGAACCGGCGAAGTTTGCATGTTGATGTTGTGGCAAGTGCTGAGACGGTAAGTTCAAGTTGATAATATACACGTGGGCCACAGCTCCATATGAATTCCTGATCAAATTGATTCATTATTGAATGTTGAATGTTGGAATCCTAATGCTGTATCGCTTAGTATATCAGACCGAATGTTCTGAATATGACTTGCAGAATACATCCCTCATCGGTACTTCTCCTTTGTTGAAGTAGAAACTGGGAGATGACTTCCTCAGGTCAGACTGCCAAATCACCACCTCTGTTAGAGTTGGCTCAAGTTTTCGCTTTCGAACCATGAATATACCTGACTTCACAAATACCCTGAGTACGCTTCCCAGACGAAAGTACCACACTAAGTAATTCATCTAACTGCTTAAACACTTCGTGGCGTTACTTCTTGCTGTTGTTAGCATTCGACACTTCGTGGGCGTTTATCCAGGAAGATCATATCAGTCAATTGGGGTGGCGTCGGCCCACAGTTGAGCTCGCGTGCTGTCGCGGCGCATACTAGACTGCGATCCGTCGGTCCCGGACTGCCGGGCACTGGCACTCATTTAAATCTCTGCCCCATGGGTGATCTGTTCAGGCATTTGCTCACCGCCTAAGCGGCGGGGTTAAGTACACCCGGATCACATCTGTTGTCAGAGACCGAGATGCCCGATGATCGGAGACACGAGCATACCACTTGCGGGAGCCGTACTGCAAAGGCTTGAATTAGCAACATGTCAAAGCGATCCAGCCAATTGGATAGAGACACAGTGCGTGTGGAAAAGCTCGATCGCGATATCGTTGGTCACATGGCTGTCGTAGGCGATGTGGCATGGCACTGGCAGCCACCATCTTGAGACAATTCCATGGGGATCATGAAACTACTAGACATACCCCGTCGTTGCACACGCTTTATGAAGGCAGAGAAAGTCAGTCGTCAGCACGCCATGGAGATGCGATTAGTACAGCCTGCTTGATGGTGCACTTGCGCCATCAACGACTGCGCACCCAGGGTCGATTTCAGTTGTCAACCACCGTGGGCTTGGGGCTCCAACGCGGGGTAGGGGAGTAGTTCTCGAAAATGTATTTCCGGCCAATTCACGAGCAGTTCTGCTCCCGTCTTCCCCGATTCCGTTGGTTGGGTCTGACAGGACAAGAGATGCCTCATGGTGCAACTGAAAAGGTCGCATGCCTCGATGGAAAGAGGTGAGACCGATCTGGTTGATCTCCACGACTCATGTAACTCGTTTTGCACAGTTTCGCGATCACGATCCGTTAAATGTGCATCCAGAAGCCCCTCGAGGTGTCGGGAAGTGGGATGTCACATGGCTCTGCGGTAGATGTTATTGTAAGCAGCTTGTGAACTTTGTCGGGAACAAACCAGATCCGAGGCCGCCTCAGGAAGTGGACTTTCATTGTTGATAAGAATGAGAGTCCAGGTTACCGGGAGGGAACACCTAGCCTAATTGACATGGCTCAGAAAAGACAGAACGCCAGGTATTCATTGGCATCACCAGCAGAAAATATCGACAAAGGACGAAACCAATGGCCTGTCCCAGATTTCAAGCTGGCACACGCACAAAATAGCGAATCAGTACGAGCACACGGAAACGTGAGCAATGTCACACCAAGACAAGAAACGTGTTCCAAAGATCCGGAGAGCTTGATTATATCGGCTACTCCTCGTCCATCTCGTCATCCTCGTCCGCATGCTCCTCCTCAGCAGGTACACCCTCTAGCTGTGTGACCACCCCTGTGTCAGAATCCCACCGTGCTTTTAGTCCCACTCTAAACTCGACCATCTTCTCCCCAATAAGTTTCAGCAGTTGTGCCTGCTCACTAGTGAGCACTTTTCCTTTTTCGCATATCTTATGCGGTGTTTCCAAAGTGGGCACACCCCTCTTCAGTGTCGTAGATAGCCCAAGCTTGCGTAGTTGAGGTTCCTCGTTGTGGGGAAACGGTTCCGGTGGGTCAGAGTGTACTCGCATCACAGGTCCTACGGCGAGTATCACTGTCCGGCTGGCAATGTTGCCTGTCCTGGCAAAGTCGGCTTGTCGGAAGTCATCGAACCACTCGATCACTTCCTGCGGCTCTGTGTCGGTAAATAGCAAACCGACTTGGCCTTTTATTTTCTGTGCGCAATGAGGGTCATGAGTTGCATGAGGGAACTAGACCATGAGGACGCACCTCGGCAAGTTTATGCAGTCCTGGCTGGTGCTCTTCCTCGGGCGTATTCCCAAGTGCTTTTGCCATCACCGCAGCCCTGCCAAAGAATATACGTGCTGAACTGGATGATTGTCAGACCAAAAACACTTTCTGCGATAGTGTCACCACACTCACTCTCGCCAGAGATTTCGGACGGTTTTAAGATGTGTATTGCGCATCGCACCAACCTCGAATAGCCAGCAATATTTCCATTTTTCTGCGCTTTTTTGAATCTATCGAGGTCTCGCACCGACGATGGGGAACGGTCGACGATGTTGTGCGCACCTCGTTAAGAAGCGCATTTTTGTTTTCTCTGGTCTTTTTTGAGACCTTCGTGAGGGATACTGGTCAAGAACGAAAACTTGATGTCACTGGCAGTCAAACGATCGTACGAACTCTCGATCTCACCGACTTTTGAGCGTTTTGACTTGGGCATGGTCGATTTCGGTGGTGTGAAAAGTCCGCTCAAGCGTTCCCTGAGTCAGCGCACATCGATGTCGGCAATTTCATCAGCTGAACTGTTGGCCCTTGAGGAAGCCCTCCTCAATACCTCGAAAAAAGTCAATCTTCACGACAGATTTAGGGCCCTCTTCGCACTCAAGTCACTCAGAAACGACGATGCAGTCGCGATCATATCGAAAGGTACGCTTCGATTTCTATCCAGCACCTCGTCATGACCCAACCTTGCGATCGACAGCCTTTGATGATCCTTCTGCACTTCTCAAGCACGAACTAGCCTATTGTCTTGGGCAAATGAAACAGATATCCGCACTGCCTGTCCTCGAGGCGGTTTTGCGGAAAGAGGACGAGGATCCAATGGTCCGGCACGAGGTATGTCGTCCTGTAGATCCATCTCTTCGTCAGCGTCCGGTCTGACAGTCGTGCGGGACAGGCAGCAGAGGCAATGGGTGCCATTTCCTCCACGGAATCTGTCCCGATCCTGCGCGAGTACCTTTCTGATCCGAATCGAAGCGTACGCGAAACGTGCGAGATCGCACTAGCGAAGATCGACTGGGACAACTCGGAAGAAGGGAAGAGACATCACGCAGACAGAGAGTCTCAGGACACAATACCGTGCGCCTGTTCTTTCCGATTCCTCATTCCCTGTATTGCTCATCCGAGTACGCCAGTACGTATACTTCGATTGATCCCGCTCCCCCGGCTTCTCGCCTCCTGTCGGGGCAACCCAAACCGGACGATGTAACGGAAGGATCAATATCGTCACTGAGAGAGAAACTGCTCAATCGAGAACTGCCACTCTTTGAGAGATACCGTGCGATGTTTGCCTTGCGCAACATCGGCACGCCGGCAGCGGTGGACGCGCTCGCATGCGGTTTCTCTGATGACAGTGCTCTTTTCAAGTAAGTGAGCCGAGCACTCGGAGGTGTCTCGTCCTTGAGATGGTCGCAGGCACGAGATTGCGTTCGTCTTTGGCCAGCTGTTATCGCCCCATTCCGTACTGTCATTGCTCAACGTTCTCTGTGACACGGGCGAATCCGATATGGTACGACATGAAGCAGCGGAAGCTCTGGGGGGCATCGCAACCCCCGAAGTGCTTCCTCACCTGAGGGAATGGATGATTCGGGATGATTCACCGACCGTTGTCCGTGAGAGCTGCCAGGTGGCCATCGACATGTGGGAGGTAGGTGGTCATTTGCTCTGGCCGTGTGGTACGCTTTTGACCGCTCGCATTCAGTACGAGAATTCTGGCGAGTTCCAGTACGCGAACACGCTCGAGACTGTCCGTACTGACCTGCGGCGGGATGAGATTTATTAGGTTAAGGAGATTTCACATTGACAACGACTGGATAGAATAAGACCACAGATAGACATGACAAACATCGCATAGCTCGACAGCATTGACTGTACATAAACTATAATTACAGTATCGAGAACGCGCGATGTGTGGTTTTTACTCAGTATCGAACACCATGGCCCTGACCTCAATAGATTGCCTCTGAGGAGCGTCCGGTGGACTAGTGCTGTCGTCGAATGCGGCATGAGCCGTTAGACGTGCCTTGTCGACGTCAGAATCGAATGACTTGAAAATGATGACTTCGTCCGGGGTTTGGTCAGACAAGTAATACCACTTGTGTGCGTTAT